>PVIH01010797.1:29544-73023 GCA_004025045.1 Sigmodon hispidus
AAAAAAAAAAAAAAAAAAAAAAAAAAAAAAAAAAAAAAAAAAAAAAAAAAAAAAAAAAAAAAAAAAAAAAAAAAAAAAAAAAAAAATACAATGTTCATTCTGGGAATGAAACTTGGGTCCTCCAAAAGAGGAGCCAGTGCTCTTTCTTAACTGATAAGCAGCCTCTCTCCTCTCCAGCCCATCTTTACTTTATGACTATAAACTAGAAGTGTCTGGGATCAATTAATTCTCAAGGAGAGCCACAATGGTTCCCCCAGCTCAGAGAAAAGCCAAGCCGGTAATCAATACAGCCTCCACCTGTAGTTTCTCCCACAATGGATACCAGGCGAAGCCAGAAACAAGGACAGAGACAGACCTATGACATCGGTGGCTGCACCAGGACAGGAAGTAGTGCAAGGAAATCGGTAGTCGTAACACACATAGAACTGAAGCCAAGGCCAAACTACTCGGCAGAGCACATGTCTACTGTGCACAAAAGCCAGCATCCAACAAAAGTCACAATGACAACACTCAGGCTAAACGTCATGAACCCACATTGATCTTTAAAGACTAAGCACAAGGGCTGGAGAGGTGGCTACTCTTCCAAAGGTCCTGAGTTCAATTCCCAGGAACCACACGGGGGCTCACAACCATCTGTGATGAGGCCTGATGCCCTCCTCTGGACTGCAGGTATACATGGGCCTGTTCAAGTGAGTCATCCTCAGCTACCCAAGGCCAGCCTGGGCTACCCAACACAGTCTCAAAATTCAATCCCCAGCACATCTAATGTGTTTCTTAAAGGAGCTTAAATAGACTGGTGTAGTGATACGGCATGCCTTTAATCTCACAACTGGGGAGGCAGAAGGTCATGTTTTCCTATGAGTTCAAGGGCAGCCTGGTCCATACATATACCAAGTTCCAGATCAGCCAGGGCAACACGTCAGTCCAGGCACTCTCTCAAAAACCAAAACTAAACAGAAAAAAATTACTCACGGTTCTACACTGGTCTATTTTTCCAGATAAAATCTTTAATCCTTCCAACACTATTAATCCCGCAATGACTGCATTAGTAGTAGCGATCGCAGGAATGATGTTTCCCGCCATTGCTAGAGGACAGAAAGAGACAAACACGTTTAGTTGTCAAAACAGAAAACATGGGTGCATGGGTTTGCTGATGATACAACCAAAGGACAAACAACTTACATTTGATATCAAATCTGCTCTTCATATTCATGCTGAAAATGTGCATTCTGAGGTTTGCAGCAGAAGTGACAAAATCCATTGCTGGTGGATCATCCTGCCAGTGACACAAATGACAAGGCCTTGTCCAATCAAAGTCATTTCACTAGCATTACTTTCAAAACAGCCACATTTACAGATCTGTAATGTTGTAGCCAGCCACACAGCCAGAACAAGGGGTGAGGCCTCAGAGAGCAGCATGGAGGCTGACCACGTAGGGAAAGATCATCTAGTTCTCTGGTCCAGGAAGATACGCATACTAAGAGCACCAGGCTCACTAGGAAAGCATTAGTGCTTTTTAAAATGCACTAGAGAATTGGAAGGATGGCCTAATGGTTGGTTAAGAGAACCTGCAGGCCTTACAAAAGGACCAGAGTTCAGTTCCCAGCATCCCTGTGGTGGTCACACCTTTATAACCAGTAGTCTTCTGACTACTGCAGACATCACATCACATGCATGGTGCACATACTCATGTGCAAGTACAACAATTAAAAGCATGAAACGAAAAACAAATACACCTTTTAAAAATACAGAACTAAATACATTAGGGCTATGTGTACAGCTAAACAACTCCATTCTTCATTGAAGGAAGCCCCCCTTTCTAGGCCCATTAGTAGTAAAGTTGCTAGACACACAGAGACTCTAACCTGATCAGTCTTGCCCAAATCTCTGCCAAGTCCCACTAGCAAGGTCGTAACCAGATGTGGCTTTGAACTCTCAGGCTGGAAGTCTCTTTAATGTATAAAGCTAGAGCTGAACAGGTACCCTTTGTAGTTTTAGAGGACAGGGTTTCTGTGTATCCTTGTCCTATATTTCCCTGTATTCCTTGTCCCAGAAGTCACTTAGTAGACCGGGCTGGTCTGAAGAACACAGATTTGCTTGCCTATTTCTCCTGCATGCAGAAATTAAACGCATGGGCCAACCTACTCAGCTTAGAGCCTTAAGGCCATTTCCTCATGAGTAAAAATGAAGAGCCCAGAGGTGACTGCTGCCATATACAACACATGCTCTCAAGTGAAGCAAAGGCTGCAGAGCCTGGCCTCAGCTCACAATGTCAAACCCAAACTCAAAATGCTACTCCCCAGCCTTAACTCTTTTGTTGTTGTTGAGACAGGGTCTCACTACATATCCCTGGCTGCCCTGGAACTTACTATGTAGATCAGCTGCCTGGAGATCCGCCTGCCTCTGCCTACCAAGCACTGGGACTAAAGGTATGCACCATCATGTCTTGGCAGTCTACTTTTATTTTTGGTAAGCTCTTGAGAGTGAAGTAGCTGTCTTGCTCTATAAAACACCTATATTCTTTCTTTTTGTTTGTTTCAAGACAGAATTTGTGTAGTCCTGGCTGTCCTGCAACTTGCTGTTCATCCCCAGGCTGGGTTTAAAGGCGTGCACCACCATGCCTGGCTAGATGCCTTTATTCTTAAAGATATGGCTCAGTGGTTTAGAGCACTGCTTTTCCAAGGGGTTCTGAGTTCAATTCCCAGCACATGTGGTGGCCCATCTGTAACAGAATCTGATGCCCTCTACTGTGTGCATGAAGACTAGAACAGCAGGAGGTGCAGTCAGTCACATGAGGAGCGGCCGGCGCTCAGGACCAGCAACTCCTTATTTGGTCCCAGTGAACAAACAGAAACTTTCCTAATCACTAAAATAACAACGAAGAAAATATTTAAAAACCTACCATTTATATTACATAAACCAATAGACCAGTGTTTATAAAAATTTCAAAAATCTAAATCCATTAGCTTTGTTTTAGATGTCTGATTCAACCAAAGTTTCAAAGTTTGTGAACAGAGTTATCTGAGGATTCTAAAATTGGCCAATCATTTTTCCTTACTTTGAGAACCACAGCAAATCTTTCCTTCTCATGCTAGGGATAAAAGCCAGGACTTCCTGTATGCCAGACAAATGAGCAGCCCAGTAAAGACCCAGAAACATCTCAGGTCTCACAGTAACCCTCAGTCACTATAGGAATAAACAAACTGTCACAAAATCTATTTTATCTGCAATTCAAGTGCCAATTAAACACGCTAAAGTTATAATACAATTTCAAATTTAAGAACAACTACATCGAGGCTGGAGAGATGGCTCAGCGGTTAAGAGCACCCTCTGCTCTTCCAGAGGACTGGTATTCGATTCCCAGCACCCACATGGCAGCTAACAACTGTCTGTAGTTCCAGTTCCAGGCAAACACCAAGGCAAATAAATAAAAAAATAAAGTTTAAAAAAACAAACAAACAAACAAAAAAACCAACTACATCTTCCTGGGAATGCAGCTTGGTTTGTAGACTAGCCCAGTAGCAAGCTGCTATAGTCCAATCTCCAGCACCACCTAACTAGGCAAAGTGGAAAATATCTGACTGGGGTGAAGCAAGGTCAGAAAGTCAAGGTCACCCGCAGCAACAAAGGGAGTTTGAAGCTAGCTCGTACTTGAGACCCCATCTCAGATACAAGAAAAAAAGATTCCCTCTATAGCCTAGGATGGCCTAGAACATGGTGATCTACCTCAGCCTCCAAGTGCCAGAACTACAGGTGTGGGCCATGGCTGGGTTATCTCTCCCAGACTTCTGAAACTCTATCCACTTCAACAGAAAGGCAGTCTCAGAGCGGAGTGAGGCAGCACATGCTTTCAAGAGTTAAAGCTAGCCTGAGTCACATAGTATGAGTTCTTACCTAGCATGGACAAGGGCCTAGGCTCAGTCTCAGTCCCTGGAGGGAAAGTGTGTAGGCAATTTTTACTACTGTTTAGGGTCAAATCAAGTCAGATGAGCAACTGCTTCCAAAAGCAGAGGACTTTACACCTATTGTTCTAACTCAAACACCTCACAGGGATAAATCATTCTCTAGTCAATATAACATAAGCCATGAGTATATTACTGGAAGCCAAAATAAAACTGTTTACTTAAGCTTATGCATAGAAATTTCATATTCAAATATAGCAACTGGAGATGAAAACATTCAAACAAAGTAAGCAACCCCCCAAACTGTTAGCCTTTCTTCCAGGACAGGAACAACACAAGTGAGATACGTGAATGATGAACACATTTGCAGACAAACCTTATCCCATATGAGCTCAGCTCCATCCCCCTTTTCTGCTAAATGAACCCTCAGCGTCTCAATGCTCTTTGAAAACAGACTTGCGTAGCTCTTTACATCCAGAACCTGCTGATCTTTCAAGCCCAACTGGGGCTCACTTTGTTGATCAGATACATTGGCTTCTTCTCCTAAAAATGAATAAAAATATTTATCAACCACTGACACCTACTGTGGTGACATGTTACATATTTAATAAAACCTGAAAAATCCAAAGACAACACATAGTCAAAACCTACGCAGACAGCTCAGGAATTTCTTGATTTTTGTGTACAAGGACAAACAGCTGGGCTTCAATGGCACATACCTTTAATCCCAGCACAGGGAAAGCCAGGAGTGCTGATCTTCCACTCTTAATCCCATAACTCCAGGGACATAACTTTCTGAGTCTCTTTCAATACAATTCAAATTCGTGTTACAATCTACCTTGGTTTACTCAACAGATTTAACGGTTGGCCATTAAGATGCCAGAAAAAATTCTACTTGACAGTTATCACTGCAAGTATGTATACAAGAAAACTGCTAGCTGTGGACAATGTGAGGATCTCATGGTATTTTTGGAACGTTTAAGAATATAATGGCAGGGCAGCAGAGATGCTAGCAGTTAAGAAAGCTGACTGCTCTTCTAGCCTTGGTGGGAACCTGCACTCATATGCACATACTCAGACAGTTGAAAAGTAAATATAAAGAAAAGGTTTGCCCACAGTTAACACTCTGTCAATCAGGCTTCCATGTGCCTAATGTTATACAATGTCATTGCTGAGCACTGCTGTGTCACTCACGTGACCCTGCGGTGAGCTGCAGCACAGATAAAGGGAACACAGTGTGTCAGAGAGAAGGAACTAGCACAATTGTTTTAATTTCCAGGAAAAAAAATAAGTTTCCACTAATCACAAGAGTATAAAGGCAAATCTTTGTACATATACCCATAACACTTTCAGGAATAATAAAACCATGATTTCTTAATCATTAACTATTTTAAAAATAAAATGAGAAAACAGCTTCTAAAAGCAGGTCTCCAGGTCCTGCTCTCAAGGTGTTGTCAGAGGACTTTATAATCAGCCCAACCACTCAAATGCACAAACACACACATGCTTTAGCTGACAACATTTCCACAGTACGGCAAGAACTAGCTGCAATTTTTTTTTCTTTTTGGAGAGGTCTCTTTTCCTTTTTGGCATCTCTTAACGTAGCCCTGGCTAGCCTGGAACTCAGAGATCTGTGTGCCTCTGCCATGAGGGCTGGATTAAAGACTGAACCTCTTACCTTGACTCTGCACCTCAGCCCAGTCCAGTGGAACAGGAGGCTTCCTCTTGCGCCAGAGCTTGTCCATTGTCAGCAGGTACCTAATGTCATCTTTAAAAAGCTAAAACAAACAAATTCCATCAATCTATGGAGCCCAAGTCCATTACAAACATCAAATTTCGCTAACTTACTATAATTATACCATGAAAGCAGGTTTAAAGACATGGCATATACCGGCAGGGTAACAATAAAAGTTCCAATAACTGGAGAATGCTCTGCTGTCCACCCACCTCCACAGACGTCCCACAAGTAAGCTGACACACGATGATTAAAAAAAAGTTAGGGCTCAAGAGAACGCACTAGCACCCCATTTAAAAACAAAGGACAACAAAACACACTAGCTCTACTTGGATGCAATCCAGTCTCTCAATACTGCTTTTAAAATAGTGTATTTAGAGGTTTTGTGTTCTAATTCTGCCCTTTTCATTCTGGAGCTGGGGTTAGCAAACATCTTGAAGTTATTCAGAGTTAAGAAATTCTGGAGTGGTTAAGAGCTGCCAGGAAGCACACCTTTAATCCCAGCACTTGGGAGGCAGAGGCAAGTAGATCTCTGTGAGCTGAAGGCCAGCCAGGACTACACAGAGAAACCCTGTCCTGAACCTCCATCCCCTACACCTCACTAAAAACCAAAACCAAACAAAAAGCTGGGTAGTTCACCAAGATGAGCTTTGGTGCTAATGGCTATCTGGTCAGGTCCCCATCTGTGTCTCCCCCAGAATAGTATCACACAGTATTTTGGAGCCCATGTCAAGGCAGAAGGACAAAAGTCCACAAAGTTGTTCTGACCTCCATATGAGCACTAGGGCATGTGTGTACCCTTCTAAATACATTACATTAGGAAAAAAGCAAACCTAGCTAAAGTAGCGTTCAGTGATGGTCTTGCTCATCAAGTACGGAAGCCCCAGGGAGCTGAAGAATTCACCCAAGGGTTAAGAGTACGTGTTGGTCTTGCAGAGAACCCCTACTTGAGTCAAACACCAACATACACATGGTGTACATACATACATACGTGCAGGCAAAACATTCATACATATAAAATGAATTTTAGAAGAGAGGGAGAGGGGAACCTGATCAGGTGAGGAGAAAGAAAGCAAGCCTAACCTTGGTGAAAAGTTTAACTGGATCGTATCCGGTTGACTTCGCCCATTCCTTGGTGGAAATACGTTTGATGTCTCCATCTTCATTAGAGGCTCTGGCTCTGGCTTCAGCTTCTGTTGGCTCCCCTACAAAACAAGCCTCATTTTCAATGCACAACTCACTATGTTCTCCCCGGAGGGAGAGAACCACTCAATCAAAGGCACAGTCAGAGCTCCACAAGAGCAAATGACAGCCAGTGTGCTTTCATGTCTCTGCTTTTTACTTCACTTGTATCACCACTGGCCTACTGTCTCAGTTCTTTTTATTTTTTTTTAAACTTTATTTATTTATTTGCCTTGGTGTTTTAACAGACAGTTGTTAGCTGCCATGTGAGTGCTGGGAATCGAACCCAGGTCCTCTGGAAGAGCAGACGGTGCTCTTAACCACTGAGCCATCTCTCCAGCCCCTGTCTCAGTTCTTTAAATTTAAATTTTATTTTATATACACTGGTGATCTGACCTGCATGTATGTATGTGCACCAAGTGACTGACTTGTGCCCTTGGAAGCCAAAAGAGGGTATGAGATCCCTTGGAACTGGAGTTACAGTTGTTAACTGTAACTGAACCCAGGTCCTCTGAAGAGCAGCCAGTGCTCTGATTCTGAGCCATCTCTCCAGCCCTGTGCCTTAGTTTCTAAGGGGCACAGATATGACAGTTCAAAGCATGGCCCTGTAAAGTAAGGCACGGCTCCCAGCTCACTCTCTCTCTAACTCACAAAGAACAACCTCTCTGCCTCCTGCCTTCAAGGATTAAAGGCTCTAGCTATCTTGATTTAAAAAGGAACTACTACCTTCATGAATGTTAGCAAATACATAAAAGCAAATTAAATTTAAAAGCATATAAAAGCAGCCTACAGTCGCTGCTCCGAGGCACCAGCCACTTACAGGCAGCTTCAGGGTCGGCTCTATCAGGAGACACTTCCTGATCGGCATCCTCCTCTCCAAAGAGCTGGCTGCAATTCCAGAACAGTGAACATTCAGGCACAGGCATTAGGGACAAGTGTGATTAGTTTGCACAAATATCTAATTTCCAACAGTCCAGAAGCTTAGCAGAGATAAAATGAACAACTGATGATTCACCACCCACACGTAATCCTAAGAGTGTCTGTCCTGTTTGCTCATGGCACCAAGGCTAGGTGAGATCTGTGCCAAGATCTATCAGCTAGGTTTCAAACATTTCAATATTCAAACGTGTCAGCAGAGACAGACAAGCCTCCCTGAAGAGCATAGAAGGTACCTGTAGCTAGCTCTTCCACAGTTCCACATGGCACTCCCAAGGTCTTCTGGGTGGGGAATCCAGCAGAGAATACGGCCCTCTTTATTCTTAGGGAATGAACTAATCGGTTAAGCCAAGCTCCTTCCTTCATCAGCCAAGTTACCCTAAAACTGCTCTGATCCTCACAGACTCAGAGGTGCCAACCTCTCCTCAGGGAGAGGAGCCCTCTTGCGCTTCCCCACAAACACGAAACCCCTAAAACTGTAAAGCTCTTGGAAACACCTCACAAGAACCCCCCTCTGTTCATACTATCTAACTCCCAGCAATGCTGTCAAAGCTTCACACCCGACAGACTGCCTGGTTTAGGTTTCTCCTTCAATCTGATATGTCCATCTATGCTAGCCAGTCAAGTTAGGGTTTTGTGGATCAAAACTGAGGACTCCAGCATGTGGGCAAATACTCCTGCCAACTGAGCTGTATGCTCCATACCCCGGACCACATGTTGTGGGGTGGTTGCTGCTGTTTCCGGTGGAGTCTTACTACATAGTGCACTCACTACATAGATGAGGCTGGCTTAGAACCCAGAGATCCACCTGCCTCTACCTCTTGAGTGCTGTTCTGTTATTATAGGAATGTGCCACCTTGTCTGATTTTTATCAACCATACCCTTATTGATTTTAGAAAGGCATTTTAGATATAAGCTTCAGTCAGCTGCAAATCCTAAGACTCTCTCTATATAACAGCCAGCATTTGACTCACTGCCTAGCTTTTGATGACAGTCATACACTTTCTCAGATTAACTCTTTAATTTTCAGGGCTGTTGATGTCTTCTTAAATAAATCATTTCCTTTTATTTCATTTGAACTGGTGTTTTGCCTGCTTGTATGTCTGTGTGAGAGCGTCAGATCCTTAAGAGACAGTTGTTGAGCTGCCACGTGGTTGCTGGGAACTGGACCTGAGTCGCTGGGAAGAACAGTCAGTGCTCTCAACCAGTGAGCCATCTCTCCAGCTTTTTATGTCTGAGGAGGACCTTGCCCTTGCATCTCAGCACCCATATATCCGGGAACCCGAAGACCCCTTCTGAACTCAGGGCATCAGGAATGCACATACATACACGAAGGCAAAACACTGCATATACTTAAAATAAGAACGATAAAAGTGTTACCAGTTAGATCTAGACCTTTATTCCATCCAGATTTACATACATTGCAAAAAAGGACCAGGGTTCAGTTTCCAGCACCCACATGGCAACTCATAACTGCCTGTAGTTCCAGTTCTCAGTTCCAGGCAAACACCAAGGTAGGTAGGTAGGTAAAAGCGGTCTCTTGTCTGAATGTGTGTTAGGTGCACTTCGTGTGTGCCTATGGATCTAAAACAGGACACTGGACCCTGTGGTACTAGTTAAACATTTACAACCCCAGCATTTGGGATATGGTCATTTCCAACTATGTGGCATGTTCCAGGCCAGTCTGGCCTACAGGAGACCCTGTTTCAGGGGACGGAACAAAAAAGGAAAAAAATAAAAAGACCTAGAAGGAGGGAGTGAGAACAAACACGGAAAGTGCACGTGGTTAAAGTGCGTAGTTATTTACTTAGCAAGAAAGTCAAGTACAAGTAATTATTCAGATGCACCCTCCTCAACTCCACCCCTTGGAGAGGCTCTTCAGTGCACAGTGGAAAGGTGGGGAAGCTTAGACTCAAACTCTTCAGCAAGAACAGGTAATGCCAACAGCACCCCAGGCATGTGGGACAAACAGCATCTTCTGTGGCCTTCCTCTCAATACCCGGTGGTCTCACAAGGAAACCAGACAAATCCCAACAGCAGGTCACTATGCTGACCTGCTCCTCAGAGCCACAAGAGACACAATTCATCTGGCCTCCAGGACAGGATCCCAGAAATCACAAACAGCCACAGAACATCAAGAAATTATTATTATTTTTTTGTTTGTTTGTTTTTCAAGACAAGGTTTCTCTGTGTAGCCCTGGGTCTCCTGGAACTCACTCTGCAGACCAGGATGGCCTTGAACTCACAGAGATCAGCCTTGCCTCTGCCTCCCAGTGCTGGGATTAAAGATGTGTGCCCTCACTGCGTAGTAAGAAACTTTTTAGTTATAATGTTATCAGCACTGGTTCCTTACTCTTTGAGTATGTATCAAATTAATGTAAACTGTTCATGGAGAAACTGGGCTGTGCACGCCTTTGATCCCAGCACTCAGGAGGCAGAGGCAGGCAGATCTTTGTGAGTGGTCAACTTGGTCTACAGAGAGAGTTCCAGGACAGCCAGAACTACATAGACAAACCCCGAGGGGGGAAAATGAGAGGAGGATCTGTGCTTGGTACCTCTACTACAGTCTGGAAATTGTGCTAACACTGTGCTTTCTGTTAGTTCTTTCTTAATCAGACTCTCGGCTGGTGATCAAATCTGACAGGGGGGAGTGGGTGGTTCTAAGTCCAACTACATTCTTCTCTTTTCAGTTTAGTTTTTTCGTACATGTTAGGGTACACCTCAATTCAAGTAGACTCTGTCAGGGCTCAGCACTTCATGTATATATACAACTGTAGCCCTCCTTCTAGCTACCATATTCAGGCATCCAACAAGTACCAGGCTGGTATTTGTCACCATCATTAGAGTTAGTTGTGGATGGTTATTGAACAGGGTTACAGATCCTAACAAGGGCTTTGGGCATACCAGACAAGTCCATGCCACTAAGTACCCAGCCCCACTAAGGATTTTAACTTCACTGCCATTTCTCCCTTAACCAACAGGCTATTTATAAGTATGTTTTCATATCTCCAAATATATACATTTGTACAAAGTTAGTTGCAGGCCTGCATCCAATACCAGACTAAACATCCAAAACTTCACCCACAGTATGCAAAGAATGTTGTCTGAGTTAAACCCCAGAAAACCACTAGTGTCTCTTCCCATATTTAACCATTATAAATATAACCCTTTTAAGACTTTTTAAGTAAAAAATGACCCCATGTTCCACAATCAGCTCTGAAAACACACCAGGAATACATAACTCTCTCTTACTTGAATAAATACTTTGCCCAAACGATGCAGTGAATAGGTTCAGAAGGTGTGTTCCGAATCGTACAGCCAGGGAATGTTCTCTGTGTTGGCTTAGGATGACATTCGTAACACTCAGTCACACCCTACAGAATCAGGGCATAAGAAAGCAGTTAGTTATTCCAGCACGGTTAGAAGGTAGTGAAATTGCAGGCACCTCATTCCCTCATTTAAGTTCCAACTGGGTTCTATGTAGTCAAAAAAAATTTAAAATATCAGTGACTACGAAACCCTTACTGTACATATAAAGAATTCAGAGTCACAATACAAAGGCTAACTAAAATGGCCACTCATAGGTAAGGTGGGATCAGCACTCCAGACTCCCCAACATTAGAAAGGCAAGTCCAGAAAGAAAGTAGTATTGCAGTACAATGTCAAGTCAGAGAATTTTACTTTTGATTTTACCAAATAACAAAAAACTACAGGGAGCTGGGTGTGGTGACACACACCTTTAGGATCCCTGCACTCAGGCAGGAAGAGGCAGAATAAATCTGAGTTGAAGGCCAGGTTGGTCTACAGATTGAGTTCCAGGACAGAAAGACCCTGTCTAGGAAAAAAAAAAAAAAAGAAAAAGGGGAGAGAAGAAGGTATCCCCAATGTGGGACCTTCATCAGATAAGTCCCTCTTTACCTCAGCATGTCTCAACCCCAGCCTTTACACAAGAGCATAACAAATACAGCAGTAACAGTTAAAGAATCAAACCCACAGAAGCTGTATTAATATAAATTAAATGGCTGTCCTGTCCATTGTCCATCAAATGTCTCGGATGAAGTCACCGACAAGTCACATTGTGTGAGAACACAATGCCTTGATGAACACACCACACCTCCACCACATTCTACACGCACCAACACATAACCTCTGGAGAATGGCAGAATGAGCATCCAAGACTAACAGTTGAAACAAGGACAAACCAGGCCATTTTAAGTATTATAAAAGTACCTTCTAACGTTCGAAGGAATTCTGCAAATGTAGCTTTTAATGTTTACTTCCTGAAGCTAAGAACAAATGTGAAGAACATGCACAGCATCTCCTCCTGTTCTTTAGCTTTACTGCACTGCCTCAAGTACTTCACAAATACACCAACCAGTTTCAGTTCTCAAGTGTGCACAGACACAGGAGCAACACAGCACTTGTGTGGAAATCAGGACCCCTTGTAGGGGTTTCTCTTCTCCTCCCAGCACACAGGTCCAAGGGCTCAAGTCCAGGCTGTCCGCTGAGCAGCGAGCACCTGCTGAGCCATCTCACTGGCCCCAAAGGGACTTTGATTTGATCTGAGACAAGATCTCACTCTGTAGCCCTGGCTGGGCTGGAATTCACTATGTAGACCAAGCTGGCCTTGACATCAATCAGATTCTCCTGTCTCTACTCCTGGCTGCCTGACTCATAAGTCTTATTTACTGCCCATCCATAACATGACAAAGGCCCATGACTACTAAGAATTTTTGTATAGTTTGTTACGTCTGTCAGCTGAAGGATTTGTTTATTGGTTTTTGGTTTCTCTGTGTAGCTCTGGCTGTCCTGAAACTTGCTCTGTAGACCAGGCTGGCTTGGAACTCAGAGATCCACCTGACTCTGCCTCCTGAGTGCTGGGATCAAAGGCGTACAGTACTATGCCCTGCACAGGCTAAGGATATTAAGAGATAAATTAAGAAGTGGCAAAGTCAAAAGCGCTCTTCTTTTTTCCTGCAGAGCAACTCTGGCTGTACTGAGGGTGGGAGGTTCTCTGGGAATGGAATGAACCCAGGGATCCAAGCACCACCCTGCTGTATACAGCATAAAATCTCTATGCCTTGAATGCTGACCTACTTAAACACAACACCTAAAGTTTCTTTCCTTCTTAGGTCTCAAGTAAGTAGGTGGAAAATAAGAACCAAGTGTTTCTTCACCTTCTTGATAGTGGTCACTTGTCCAAGATAACCAGCAGTCCCACTTTCAATGAGAGGCACATCAGCTGCCAGACACATTCTATTTACATGGTTTCGGGCAGCTGAAAGAAAAACACTAGTTAGCAAGTGTCTGATGACGTCATCAAGTTCAGGGTGACAATTATGAAGACAACTTCTTGCTTTCAATAAAGTACGTGTTCACCACGACTATGGTGAGGATGACTCAACTACTTTTGTCTACAACAACGGGCTACATCCTTGATCAAGGACACCTCATTACAGGACACTCAGCAAAACCAAAACGAAGAAATCTGCATTGCAAATTTACTCTGGGAGAAGACTCTTAGAAATGATTCCCAAGTGCCAGTGATGTTGGGCTGCCACTGGGTTTGACTCAAGGCCCTGCTTCTAAAACATTAAAAGTGGGGCTGGAGAGATGGCTCAGCAGTTAAAAGCACTGGTTAGTCCTCAGAGAACTCAAGGTTCAATTCCCAGCACCTATATGGTGGCTCACAACTACCTGCAAACCCAGTTCTCAGCGTCTTCTAGATTCCTTGAGCACCAGGCCAGCAAAAGTTACAGACACACATGCCAAAACCAACCACTCACATAAATAAGTTTAAAGAAAAACACCAAAAGCACTAAGACGGCAAAGAGTGAGTCAGGCAAACTATTTCCACCTATTCCTCAGCAGGTCCCTACTGTCCAGGAACCCAGAGCATGGGGAGGGTGCAGCACACTAACTTAGAGTGGAACCATTAACAAAGTTGAGGGTCAGGAGAGATGTGAGGCTGGTTCTAAGAGGCCTCAGGCTTTCAATGTTTACCATTAGTAATTACCATTCAGACTTTTCAGCACTATCCCCTCACCCCTGCCCCAGACAGAGTCTCATTCCATAGTCCCTGGCTGGTCCAAAGCTTGCTGTGTAGGGCAGACAGGCCTTGAGCTCACAGAGATCCACTTGCCTCTGCCTCCCAAGTGTTGGGATTAAAGACGTACCCACCATGCCTAGCTTTCCAGAAACAAATCTGTTCTACCTATAAGAACCTGGTCTAGGATTCTGTGGTACAGGTACAGCTGAAATAATTCCAGAGCCATAGCCTTTTACTGGAACAGCCTGCAATCCAGCCCTTGGGAGTCTGAAGCAGAATGGACAAATTCAAGATCACCCCCAGCTAATTAGCAAGTCTGAAGACCCTGTCTCAAGGACAGAGTAGAGGACTGGCACCTCACTGCCTCACCCTAAAGTAATCACTTGATGCTCTGGCTCATTTATGTTGTAATCTTCCTGGGTTCACATTTCCTGGGTCTGTGCACCAACCAAGACATACTGCAACCACACACGAGACGCACACACACCACAAGCAGTCACATTCAGCTCAATCTTCAAGTGGCCCTCTGGCACCAGCTGGCACGGCTCATACCTGAGACCCTCACACAGCAGAGGGAAACGAGAGGATTGTCACCAGTTTAAGGTCTGCCTGGGGACACAGTGAGTTCCAGACTGGCCTGGCCAGCACATGTCACACACCCCAAAGCACCACCTCTTCTCATTTTCTTTTAGGTCCCTTAAATTCTAACCCATCTTTAACAGGCTTGAACACTGGGAAGAGGAAATGTGACATGAAACATATGAAAACCACCTTACCTCTGTTATCTAATGCATTCATAACCAATATAAACTTTCGGAAAAACTCCACATTGTATTCTGGGCTGGAAAGGAAAACAAGAAGGTCACTAAAGCTGCCCCGGTGTATGATTTCTCTCAGTATAACTGTGGAGAGTCCCAGGAAGAACAAATAATTGTATAAATAACTGTTGGTGGGAAGTATATGCCATAGACACAGGACGGCTGGAATTTTCCTAACACAAGTGTATTTTAAAGAAACTATTCTCAAATTTCTCCTCTTTCTGACCAGCAACCTAAGTCACCAAGACAAAGTCTTACACTGGCAGAAAGCTGGCATGGGCTCACTACTGCCCAGCCCTGCCCCTTCTCAGGGTAGCAAGTGCCTGGGAACACAGAGGGAACACATTCCCAGGATCTGCTAGGCCTGCGGTTTCACCTCACTTGGTCACATCAGGCAGAGTTCAGGCCCCTCGGGGATCCGCTTTTAGCGGGGATCCGCTTTTAGCGGCACTGGGAAAGCAATAAGGGGTAAGAAAGAGGCAGCGGGCAGGTCTACAGAGCACACATCCAGAGAATCAGAAACAGCCCAAGAGACAAACGCCTTGAGAAAGCATAAGGTCTCTCCAATTCTAGTACTAGGGACTATTTTACTGCGTGTGTGTGTCAGGACTTGTACTCATAGACCTTTGCTCTAACACCTCCATAAGGACAGACAGCGCCTCTATTATTAGTGAGGTCAAACCCTGTCACTATGCACAGCATCAGAGGACCATCAGACAGGAACACACAGTCATCTCTAAGTTTCTGAGTTACATTAGTTTTATGTAAGCAATTCAAAGCACAGGAACTGGTAAAAATGCTACTGCTGTGGGCACAGATATCATGTTTTAAAGTGTTCTAGAAGTTATCTTACAAATACAGAATGATTACAGGCTCACATAGATGCTCGGTAAAAATACCTTATACTTTAAAGGTTTAATTAAAAATTCATAGCAAACAACTTTGTAACAGAATGATGTGCGTACTTCATGATGCTGTCATGGTGGGCCTCGATGTTAGCCTGGGGGTGGAACTGGAGCACACTTTCTTTGGCAACCTGGAAAAAACCAATAAATCACTGTAATAATTTTGTGGACACTTGAAATCAAGACATATACAAGGCTACTTTGCTTACCTGTAACATGCTAATCACGTGACCCTTCTTTGTGAATGGGAACTTCAGAGAAAACACAAGGGGCATTTGTGTATCTCCCGCAGCACAAAACTAAACTAAACTGCAATCATCAGTGTTATTCATTCTCTTAGGAGCCTAAGAAAAGAAGCCTTAACCAACAGGCAGGTTAGCCCAGCTCCAGAATGCACTGACAGTTTAGAAAGGCTGCCACCAGAGGAAGAGCAAACCTAGCCTGAAAACTGACACAGAAAGAAACCTATGGGAAGGAGCTGCTATAAGAAATGAAAAGCAGGGGGCTGGAGAGATGGCTCAGCGGTTAAGAGCACCGTCTGCTCTTCCGGAGGACCCGGGTTCGATTCCCAGCACCCACATGGCAGCTAACAACTGTCTGTAGTTCCAGTTCCAGGCAAACACCAAGGCAAATAAATAAAGTTTAAAAAAATATTAAAAAAAAAAAAAAAAAAGAAATGAAAAGCAGGGCTGGGGAGCCGGCTCAGCGGGTAAGAGCACTGACTGCTTGCTCTTCCACAGGTCCTAAGTTCAATTCCCAACAACCACATTGCGGCTCACAACTGTCAGTAGTTCCAGGCAAACAAAGAAATAAAAGTTTTTTTAAAAAAAAAAAAAAAAAGAAAAGCAAATACAATGATAAGGGCAGGAAGAGGCTGGCAGAAAAACTAACACCAACCGGGAAGAATTTTCAAATTGGTAGGCTCTCTGGGATGTAAAGGAACAAGTTTAAATATGAAAAGACTCCTCAACTACAGGATCCAGGATTTCATTTCCATTCAAAAAAAAAGGGGAGGGGGAGAGGATGTGGGCTACTCCCTTGAGGATTCAGTGGGTAAACACAACACTCACCATGAGTTCAATTCCCAGGTCCCAACTCCCACTCCACGCAGAGGCATGCACATGTGCCCCACACAAAATAAGTAAACAAAGTATCAACCACAGACAAGGAGGGGAGGCCAACAGCTTCCGCGTTCTCCCTCTCCAGGGAATCACATCATAATCTTTTGAGTGAAAGATTCCAAAGGGTTCTAAACACAACATGGCAAACAGTTACCTGAGCCTTGGATCTTCCAACATGTTTCTTTTGAAACAGGAACTGTCTGTTGAGGTTGCTGACATCAATAGTATCCAGATCAATCTACAAATGCAGAAACCCAGATAAATCACAATGTCTGAGCAACACCACTATCTTGGCATTCGTAGTCCAGAGCTGACTAGCAGAGAAAGTGCTTCTCTGGACAAGTCATACCCAAATTGCTAAAATTACATTTAAAGCATATGGAAAGAACAGTATCAGTGTCAAAGGCACCCTCAAGAATGTATCCAGGATGGCTATTTTTTTTCTTTCTTTCTTTTCTTTTTTTTTTTTAATTCAATTTCAAGGAATGTTTCAGAGAATTCCTTAGAAAGCATAAAAGCTCTGGTTTATTAAAAGTAGAAAAATTTCCAGTGGGCAATGTGGTACACTTCCATATCTGTGAGTTGGAGGTCAGCCTGGTCTCCATAATGAGGTCCAGACCAGCCAGGACTACATATTGAGACCCTGCCTCAGATAAATAACAGCAAAAGAGATTGCAGACATTAAAGTGACTGTCCTGTCAGGTATAAGGACTTGATTTCCATCCTCTAGAACCCACAGTAAACAAGCTGAACATAAGGGCAAGCTTTTGCAGTCCCAGAACCAGGGGGGGTGGGGGTGAGGAACTCTGGGGACTCACTAGCCACTCAGTCTAGTAAATTTGAAGAGATCCAGGGCAACAAGAGACCCTATTTTAAAAAGGGTAGACAGTGTCCCAGGAACACACTCTAAGTTGTTATCTTGACTCCACACCCCAAATAAACCAACACCCATCTATCTCATTATTTCAAATGCAGCATAATTTTCCGTGCCCCATTATTTTCATTAAGTGATATGGTAATCAGATTTAGAAATATTTAACTATTCATATACATATTCACTCAGGATTACCTGAGGGCTATTAAAGGAAATTTCCTACATATAGTAAAAAAAAAATAAATAAATAAGAACTCATGTTTAAAATCTAACCTAGGAGCTGGAGAGATGGCTTAATAGTTAAAGAGTGCCTGGCTGCTCCTGCATAGCACCTGGGGGCTTCATTCCCAGGACCCACATTGGAAACACCAGTTCCAGGGGATCCAACGCCCCCTTCTGGCCTCTGAGGACACCAGGCACAAACACACGTGCAGGCAAAAGGCCCATACACGTAAACTAAAAAAAAAAAAAAAATTAATATAAAATTTGACACTTGAAAGAAAAAATAAGTATCAGCTAAAGCAATTTGTGTTCTTTTTCAGTAAACGTATATAAACAGTAAACAAAATGTTCTCACCATGAAACATCCTAACAGTCTGAAGTAGTTTGTTAACAATTTACAAAACGTGTAAGCATTGAAATATTTGTACTTCAAAGTTCATTCATTACAAAAATTAAACCAAAGAAAAACAATTAAATCACAGAACATTTATTTTTTTGAACTCACTCTTGTCTACTGCAAAAACTACTCTTCTAACATAGTTATAAGAACTGGAACTGGGTTCATTTTTTCATTCAGCCTAACCGAATGAAAAAATGCATGGACTCCAATTCTGCCTCGGCTCACTTCTTGACACCTGTAGGTTCATTCCATGTTTCTGCTAAACCTCAAGGCATTTTCAACTCACTTCCAAGTTCCAGATAGTATCTCCAACACACTAACAAATTACAACGGCTTCCTGCCACTGCACACTAATGCAAAACTTAAGAGTATAGTCAACCAAAACCTTTTTTTAATTTCTGAAAGGTCTTGCTATGTAGCCCAAGCAACCTTACTGTCTCCCGGCTGCAGAGATTACAGGTGGTCATCCAATCGCGCAAACCCAAAGGAACATCTTTAGTGTCCCATCTGCACTGTGCCCAGCCCAGAGGCGTGCGAGTCTCAAAGGAGTTCATCCAGCCACTAGCGGCGTCCCCCCAGGGTAAGTTACTCAATCTCATAGCGTCTTACTTCCCTCATCAGTTAAAAATAAAACGGGATGCAGACACCACTTGCAACCTGGAGGCCGGTGGCAGACTCCAGTGAACGCTTATGTGCACGACCTGCATGCTGTTGCTGGTGGCTGCGAGCCGCTCCGCGGCGGGTCGTTACTTCGAAGTTCGAAATCAAGTCACAGCATCCACAGGGCTCCTGGCCACTTCCTGCATCCCACAGTAACTGGGGAAACTGGCTCGGGAGGCGCGCGCACGCAGGCCCCGACACTGGAGGACCGCGGACAGGGAGCCGGGAAGCCGGGGGCCCAGCGTCCAAACCCATCTGCTCCCTGTGCCGCGATCCTGACCTCGGGCCTCTCGGACCTCGCCGCCCTGACTCCCGCCCAGAATCCGGGCCCCGCGTCCCGCAGACAGCCCGCCATTCAGCCGGAGCCCGGGCCTCACCAAGTCGATGTGGGAGAAGCCGGTAAGGACCAGGTTCTTTAGCAGCTCACATCCGATGCCACCCGCGCCCACCACCAGTACCCGGCCCCCGGCCACTGCCTCGGCCAGCTCCCGGGGAAGCCCCCGCGACAGTGCCATGGCGGGACGTCCACGAGCCGCAACGCAGTCGGAGGCGGGAGAACCGAGCGGCAGCGGAAGCTGATGGGGGAAGGGCGGCGCAGCTTCCGGTCCTGCGCACTGCGGCCGCCTTCCCGCGCCGCCGGAATGGGTTAGATCTAGATCTAGAGCATCGTCGCTACCTGGCCCTTGGCCTGAGAAGCTTAGGGTTGTTGTTCCCGGGTTGCGAGGCCCCCCAAACAGACCACCAGAGGTGAACTCTCTGAAATGCAAAAACAAGGTTTATAGAAAATTACGAGTCGAGCGGGACAAG
Source organism: Sigmodon hispidus (assembly GCA_004025045.1). Taxonomy (NCBI): domain Eukaryota; kingdom Metazoa; phylum Chordata; class Mammalia; order Rodentia; family Cricetidae; genus Sigmodon; species Sigmodon hispidus. The sequence continues at coordinate 49,156 of PVIH01010797.1, forward strand.
GACCTCGGTCCTGCACACGGTGACAGTGCTCCCGTGGAGGCGCCGCCTCTTTGCAAGCTGGATTTTTAAGGGCAAAAATCACAAGATTGATCCCAATCACATCAGTCGGGGACTTAGCACGGATGTAATTCTGATTAGCTCTTTCGGGGGGCACTTTTAGATTTCATCTGTTATCTCAGCTGGCTGTTTGTCAAGCCCTTTTCTTTCTATCTACCTCCTGGATTGGGTCTTTCCAGGCTATCTCAAGTCCTGAGACATTCCACGGATAATTAAGTGTTTGAACTTGGTTTCTCTGCAGACCTCAGGCTTGTCTCAAAACTGAGAACTTTTGCTCAAAAATGAAGGTGCTTCTCTGGTTCTTCAGGGTCATCTTTTAACGACCTTGGTTTAAACTCCCAACGAAAACTTCTTATGTAGGGGTTAAAAAAAGTTATGTCTCTATATGTAAGGAACATTTGCAAATTAAGAAAGATGTTATCCAAACTCTCCCTCCTTCTGTCTCTCTCTCTCTTTCTATATATACATATAGATAGATGAATAGATAGATATAGATAACCTGGGCTAAAGATGTTGAGTGTGTTTATCGTGCTCAGAGTCTTAAATTCCAGTCTCATCATTACAAAAAGAACAATGCTTGGTGTGGTGGCGGGAGACAGAGACAGGTGAATCTCTTGAAAGTTCAAGAACAGTTTATTAGCCAGTTCCAAAGTTATCTAGTGAGACCCTGCTTCCCCCACACAAAATATTTTCACTTATTAAAATATACTATAGTACTATTGTAAAAATAAAATAATGAAAATAAAATAGACAGTCTGAAATTATGGTAATGCAAAAAAGTTGTATTAGCAGACTTTAAATTCTAACTAGGGTCAAACACACCTTCCTTGATTAAAGTGGGAACCATTATAACCTGCACATTTTTGTTGTTAGTTTTGTTTTGTAACAGGGTCTCTTGTAGGTCAACTTGTTCATTCTCACTGTGTTATTTGTGGCTGGCCTTGAACTCTAATCTATGGTCTGCCTGATGAGGGTGAGTGTACTTTTTGTTGCTGTTTGTTTTGTTTTTCTTTTTTAAAGATGTATCTATTTATGATGTATACCAGATGTCATCATAGATGGTTGTGAGCCACCATGTGGTTTCTGGGAATTGAACTCGGGTCCTCTGGAAGAACAGTCAGTGCTCTTAACCTCTGAGCCAGGCTCCCAGGAAGTTTTGTTTTTTTTATTTTAATCTGCCAGCCACTGAGCTGATCATAGCTGGATGCTGTAAATCTTCTATTTTTTTTTTTTTAAGATATTTGGGGTTTTTATGTGAGTTGGTGTTTTGTCTGCATGTATAACTGTGTAAGGATGTCAGATGTTGGAATTACAGACAGTTGTTAGCTGCCAAGTGGTTGCTGGGAATTGAACTCAGGTCCTTCAGAAGAAGTCAGTGCTCTTAACTGCTGAGCCATCTCTCCAGCCCATTTTTTAAATTTTAATAAAGTTATTTTTTGAAATGTACAGTTGAGTTGATTGAACCTGTTCTTTCTTGCATCTTTGACAACAGTAGATACAATCTCTACCCTTGGGCTGCTGGTGTAAATTACTTGGGCTCTATGCTTTACAATCAGGTTACTAAACCCTTTGCTAAGAAGCTCTTGGAAGGCTCGGAGAACAGAGCTGGGGTCATCAGCCTACATAAGTTGGGAATTTCCTTAGAGTTTGTCACATGGAGTTTTGTTAAGTAGAATTAGGTGAGTTCTAGGGGACTTGATGCCCTCACACAGAAATACGTGCAGGCAAAACACCAATGCACAGCAAGTAAAAATTAATAATAAAAAAAAAATAGTGGGGCTGGAGAGATGGCTCAGGGGTTAAGAGCACCATCTGCTCTTCCAGAGGACCCGGGTTCGATTCCCAGCACCCACATGGCAGCTAACAACTGTCTGTAGTTCCAATTCCAGGCAAACACCAAGGCAAATAAATAAATAAATAATAAATAAATAAAGTTAAAAAAAAAAAAAAGATATGCTATCACCATTTAAAAAAAAAAAAAATAGTATTAGGTGGCTGAGCTTGTCCTGAACTAGCCTTTGGGCCACACTCCTTTTTGGCTTTCCCCTCTGATTTGTTTACTGGATTTTGTCTTTCTTGGCCAACTTTCTGGCACCTTTTCTTCTTGTCACTCTTGGGAAGTGTGGTGAAACTCAGGGGGTAGTGATAGCCATCACAGCCTCAGCAAGATAAGTGCTGCAGGGGGGAAAGAAAGCTTAAATCCAGTTTTCATCACGTCAACAATCCAACTGAGAAATGGTTCATCGTGTAGAATAAGAGAGGACAGAATGACAATCCAAATGCAGTTTTTAAATTTTCAGTCTGCTCCTGAGGTACCTACCCACTTATGAAGCTTTTCCACCTTTCCAATTTGCTTCATGACAAATGATGGTTGACTGAATGGTTCTGTTGAATTCTTTGTAAACTACCCTTGGAGCTGTCAATCTCCGATGTCAGCCATTACACTTTTCATCATCAAGCCTCTCATTCAGTGCCTCTGCAGAACTTCCTGAACAGCCACTTGTGGAATGTTACTGAGCCAACCAAATGTGCTGCTGATGTCCAGAATCATCTCCGCCACCCATTCTGAACTCAAATCACAAAACTATTTGAATCTATTTGCCTCTACCTCCCAAGTGCTAAAGCTAAAGATGTGCACTATTCAAACCACCGAGCTTCAATCTGCATTTTGTCTAATGTAATTCCCATAATATAAAATAAACTGCAAGCAAGTCATTAGAAAAAAAGCAGGAAATGCCTATTAAAATGGTATACAATATAGCCACATTTATCAGTATGCTCCATGGGCTAGAGAGATGGCTCAGAGATTAAGAGTACATACTGCTACTAAAGAGGACGTGAGTTCAGTTCCCAGCACTCACGTTAAAGGCAGCTACTGTCTATAACTCTACCTCCTGGGGGTCTGAGACCCTCTTCTGACTTCTGCAGGAACACACACACACACACACACACACACACACACACAGGGCATGCATTCACACAAACACATTCATACACATAAAAATAAAAGTGAGAATTAAAAATATATTCCAATATTTTTTTAACACTTTTATTTATTTATTTGCCTTGGTGTTTGCCTGGAACTGGAACTACAGACAGTTGTTAGCTGCCATGTGGGTGCTGGGAATCGAACCCGGGTCCTCTGTAAGAGCAGCTGGTGCTCTTAACCGCTGAGCCATCTCTCCAGCCCCAATATATTCCAATATTAAAGAGAAAATTATTTCAGGAATGTAAAAGCTGCACTTACATTTGCACCCAGTTACCTGATACATACTGTGGCTTTTGTCACCCATTCACTTCTGTTACCAACAGGCTAGTAGCTGTTGCAGAATATTATTTTAAGATGTATTACTTTTGCTTATGTTGCATTTATCTCTGAAGCTGTGTTACTTTGCCCATCTAATACACCTGATTGGTAGAAACAGCTGAATAGCCAATAGCAAGGCAGTAAATAGGATAGACAAGACTGGCAGGCAGAGAGAATAGATAGAAGGGGAAATCTGGAAGGGACAAAAAGGAGGAGGTCCCGGAGTTGGAGGACTCCAGGGGGCAGCCACCCAGCCACATACCAGCCACAGAGTAAGAGTAAAAGACATACAGAAGCAAGACAAGGAAAAAGCCCAGAGGCAAAAGGTAGAAAGGACAATTTAAGAGAAGCTGACTAGAAACAAGGCAAGCTAAGGCTGGGCATTTGTAAGAATAAGCCTGTGTGTGTGATTTATTTGGGAGCTGGGTGGTAGCCCCCCAAAAGAGTAAAAACAAACTCTCTCAAGGTAGGCCACAGAGCTAGATAGAATGCCTCTGATGAAATTAGGTCACAGAAGCTTCTGTCTTGGAGCTGGCCACAAAGAAATTCCCTGGTCTACATGGAACCCAGTACAGCAAGCATTATTTATGCACTTTTTTCTGTGTGTCCACGGGTGCATGCACTTCATATGGAGGCTAGAGGTGAACTCTCCACCTTATTTCTATTTTACATGTGTGTTTGTGTTCTGGGCTCCATGTACATGCAGAGCCTATAGAGATCAGAAGAGGGCATCAGATTGCCTAGAACTAGAGCTCTAGCTGTTTGTAAACTGCCTTGTAGGTGCTGGGAAATAAACTCTGGTCCTCTACAAGGGCAGTCAGTGCTCTGAGCCACTGAGCCCACCCTGGTTGGTGTTTTATGTGTTTTGTCTGTGGTTCTGTTTCTTGGTTCTTGCTCATCAAAGAAAACTCTAGAGACAGAAAACAGAAAGATTTGCTATTTGAACCATTGTCTTCCTCTTCAGGTGACTGGCTCACCAATCACACACGGGCTGGCCTAGAGAATCTCTTACACTGCTACCTGGATGTATCAAGTATAGGAAGCACAAGAGAGCCTCACTGGGGCAGAGGGCACTCCTGCATATAGGCTGAGTCTCCCCCCAAACAAGCCCAACACCCCATAAACCAAACATGGCAGGATGTTCCTGTCACTTTAGAAGTAAGGACATTACAAGTTCAAGATCATAAGCTACACAGCAAACTTGAGACCCTGTCTAATAAAGAATAAGCAATGTAACCCCTAGCAACCTGAAAAGGTGTTAATGTCCTGTTCTGTCTCCTAGTGTTAGGGACGAAAGCAGGGCCTTGTCAAACTCTACCACTGAGTAACCTCTCAACCCAGCCAACCCCCTGTATCAACTCCATTAGCACCCAACTCAAAAAGATACAGGTAAACAGCAGCTTCTCTTCTTATTGTCAAGATGCCAGGAGGTGCTGATTCAAGACCTAGCACTGTCTCTAAAAGAAAGAAAAGGGTAATACTAAAAGTAACTTAAAAATAGGGCTGGAGAGATGGCTCAGCAGTGAAGAGCACTGACTGTTCTTCCGGAGGACCTGAGTTCAATTCCCAGCATCCACATGGCAGCTAACAACTGTCTGTAATTCTAAGATCTGATGCCCTTACACAGTTATACATGCAGGCAAAACACCAATTCACATAAAAAATAAAAATATTTAAAAAAAGAAAGAAAGAACTGTTAATCCTGGTAGCGATGATGCACACCTCTCAGCTCCCAGGAGGCACATGCAGGTGGATCTCTGAGTTTGAAGCCAGCCTAGTCTAGTGAGTTCCAGGATAGCTGGGGGTAGGGGTGGGGATTTTCCTGGCCATCGATAAACTCAAAAGAAACACAGCTGTGGACGTGACCAGTCACCGCTCTAGCCAGCTGAGGCAGTCAGTCCCTGTCTTGCCTTACATGCATGTCTCTGTTGAGGGTGTCAGGTCCCCGGAACTGGAGTTACACAGTTGGGAGCTGCCATGTGGGTGCTGGGATTTGAACCTAGGTCCTCTAAAAGAGAAGCCAGTGCTCTTAACTGCTGAGCATCTCTCCAGTCTATAGCACAGGCATCAAAAAAACCAGTGATGACTTCCTGGCATGGCAGAGAGTAAGAAGTGACCACCTCTCTGCAGTGCCGTCCTCCACTAAGCTCTGCTGGAGCCCTACTGGCCAGCCTTCAGTTTGGAATACAGCCACTCAGTTACCCTGTGCACGTGACCACACCCCATGCTCCTCCAGCTCATTCTCCTCAATGCATAGTCAAGAGCATGCTGGAACATCATTAATGGGAGTCAAGGGAGAAGAAATGAAGGGTCAGTGACATAGAAACTCAAGGGGACACTGGGCAAGTGGACAGCTGAATGGTGGGCCATGGCAGAGAAACTTCAGTGGATGCTGCAGGAGCAGAATGCTGAGTGGGGAAGCACATCGCGGGTCTAGGGTAAGGATGCTCTGCAGGGCTGAGAAGGGGACAGTGGGGTACACTGGAAGGGGATGGGAAGATGCGACTGCCACACTAGAGACACAGTGCCCATCAAGGTGGCTGCTGGGTGGGGTCACTGGCCTCAGGCCTAGAGGGAACACTTTGTCATTGCTACCATGCAGATAGATCCATGAAGTCAAGAGGTGCAAGACTAGCACTGTTTCTTTTCTTTTTTTTTTTTTTTTAAAGCTTTTATTTATTTATTTGCCTTGGTGTTTGCCTGGAACTGGAACTACAGACAGTTGTTAGCTGCCATGTGGGTGCTGGGAATCGAACCCGGGTCCTCTGGAAGAGCAGACGGTGCTCTTAACCACTGAGCCATCTCTCCAGCCCCCCTAGCACTGTTTCTAAAAGAAAGAAAAGGACAATACTAAAGGTAACTTAGAAAGAAATCGAGAACTGTTAACCCAGGTGGCGATGGTGCACACCTCCCAGCTCTCGGGATGCAGAGGCAGGTGGATCTCTGAGCTTGAAGCCATGCAGAGAAATCCTGTCTTCAAAAACCCAAAGCAACATAAAACAAAACAAGAAGTTTACAACCAGGCAGTGTTAACCCATATCTTTCATCCTAGCATTCAGGAGGCAGAGACAGGAGAATCTCTGTGAGTTCAAGGCCAGTCTGGGCTACACAGATTGAGTTTCAGAACAGCCAGGGCTATGCAGTATGGTAACATATTGTATATTTAATTAAAAAGTCTGTATTCCAGACTTTTTTATTAATATATATTAATATATATTATATATATTATATAAATATATATAATTATAATTAAATATAATTATAATTACAGATACAGAGGAGGGGCCACCCACAGGGCCAAGCCGTGAAGGTCAGGGAGTGGTGGCCCAGGCTTTAGTCACTGCACTCAGGAGGCAGAGATTCGCCCCATCTCTGAATCACACACCTTTAATCCTAGCTCTAGGAAGGTTGAACCAGGATGTAAGGTAGCTGGGCAGAAGGACAGAAGGGAGGAGTTGGGCTTCCCCTGCCACTTCCCTTTTCGGCTGAGGGAAAGCGCGGAGTCAGAGGATGTGGGAAGTGCCTGTGGTTTGTTCCCTGTCTTTCTGATATTTCAGCTTTTCATCAATATCTGTCTCGGATTTGTATTCTAATACCAAATAGAATTTGTGCAATAACACAGAAAAACACTGTCTTGAAAATAAATAACTAAATAGCAGTTAAAGCATGGTGAACATCACCTGAATCCTAGCACTTGGGAGGCTGAAGCACGATTGTTGATTTCAAAACCAGCCTAGGCCTCACAGAGAGACCATGTCTCAAACAAGACAAAACAAAAGAAAAACAAGAAACATTAGTTAATAATGTATATGCTACGTTATAATTTGTATGCTAGTTATAATTTATATGCTAAGTCTGAGACAGGAGGATTACCACAAGTTCAAGGCCACTCTGTCTCAAGGGAAGAGAGAGGCGATAAAATAAGGTAAACATACATATATTTGAATATAAAAATGTTTTAATTTGTATAAATAAGAGGACACGTGCTATTTTAGTAAAAATTCATCTGGGTCTTCTTGTATGATACAGAATTCTTCCATGGGAGCCTGCTGATGCAAGGGCCAGCAACTCTGCTCACACGTGTAAATGAGAATTGTTCCAAATTCCACTGTAAGACCTGAAAAATACCACAGGCACCAGATTCCAGGCGGGAGAAAGTTAAAAGGTGCATTCATGATGAGGTGAATAGGAGACTCAAATTCAAGGTCATCCTTGGCTAAATAGCCAGTTTAAGCCATCTAGGGCAACACAATACCAATGCTTCTTAAAACAAAACCAAAAGGAAGTTCTTCTGTTACTGCCATAATAAATTTACTTTCTTTAAAACCCCACAAAAGCCAGCAAGACATCTCATTGGGTAGAAGCTCAACGCTGCTCAAGCTCTGTGATCTGAGCTTAGGTCCCCAGAGCTCTTTCTTAGACGAAGCCAGGCAAGCAGGCAGTGGGGACCCGGTTGGTTCCAATGCCAGCACCCACACGGCAGCTCACATTTCTCTACAACTCCAGTTTCAGGAAACCGAGGTTCTTTTCTGGCTTCCTCAGGCACCAGGCTCACATGTAGGGCACAGACATACAGGCAGGCAGCATACCCACACACATAAAATAATAAACTTTTTAAAAAAGTACAAATTAGTTTGTTTGGTCTCAAATTATCAAAATGGTTATTGTTAGTGTTGTTAGAATTTGGCTGGATTACAAATTTCTCCCATTTTCTCTAAATCCTGTATTTAATAATTAAAGGAAGCATTTCATTTCAATTTATTCTACACTAAATAAAGTAGACAAAGGGTTTCTTACCTAGGTCAGCACTGCTGAGCATGCTAACCAGTGCTGGCATCAGCTGAAACTCAAACGTCCTCTGGCCTCCACAACCACTGCAGGCTGGAATGTCAGAGATCTCCGATGTGGGGCAGGCCAAAAAGAGAGGCTCTCCACTCCACGAATACCTAGAGCAAGAAAGGGAGGAGTCATGCATCAGAGCCACACACACCAACAACCAGCATCTGGGAACACTGTACAGCATCAGGAGCAGAACTAGACAGCAAGAAAGCCACAAAGCTGCAGAGCATCACCACATCTGTGTGAAGCACATCCAAGGAATGGAAGTCCTGTTGACAGCTGGTACAATGCCACTGAAGGCCCTAAAGAGAGATGAGGCTGGACCTACTTATATGTTACTCTTCCCAATGTGCTCAGTTTCCTTTTTCTGCTTATTACCAAACATACTACTACTTTATTGTATTTCAGACAGGGTACTCTCTATTTGGATGCTCGCCTGGGCTCACCATATAAACTGGGCTCAATGGAAGACACACCCCTGCCGCTTAATTATTACTTAGTTAAGCAATACGCATCTTGTTAACACTGTCTCGTTCCTGCAAGGAGGTTCACAAAATGGTTATCCTTGCTTAGGGAACTGCGTGGTTCTCAAATGGTCACTTTAGTCCAGGGTGTAGCCTCACCCCCATGGCTCCGCTCTTCATCTGGAAGGGCTGTCTATCCTCAACAACTACTCATCCAGAAGTCAAAAGTGACAGTAGGTTAGGGCAGTGACTTATCTTCAGCCTTGAGCAGAATGGGACAGGTTGGACAAGACACTTACAGGCTAGGCTTTGAGCCCTGCCCTAAGTTACTCAATACTGTATCAATCAGGTTCCGGCTGAACTGCAACCCTGGTTCCATTCTGAGTGCAAAACTCAGAGGCAGAGTGGCTCTGCCTCACCTTGAGAGGACAGATGTCACATTTCTGAAGGCAGAAGGCTGCACTCTGAGCTTAATGAGATAGATGGGAGCCACACATGGAGGTACTCAAACTATTCAGCCAAACAAGGCCTGTAAAGAAACTCAACACAACTACCTAACCAAGGAAGGACCTGAAATCCTCACCCTGACCCACAAAGGACACCTGGGTGACCATGATCTGTTACATGACTTCTTGGTGTGGACTGCCAACTGCCCAGGGCTTCCCTCCCTGTAGACCCAGCCCTGTTCCTCAGCTCGATGACCTCCAAAGTCCTTGTCTCTGCAACTCGATCCAACCCTAAGACCCGGATCAAGCCTGTAACCCCACAGCTTGGTGAGGTGTCTCCACAAGCTCACCAACTGGATTTATTAGCATCATATCTAAACATACCAGTGACTTCACTGGTATCTCCATCAGCTCTCCACCTCTACCTCCAGTAAGGCTTCATTTCACTTCTGTAGCCATCGCATAACACACATGGATATATGTCTGTGCATGTGCACGTATATGTGCACCTGTTGGCACTGACTGATATGGAGCCTGAGCATTCATTTTATGACTAAGACCAGAACCAAGAACTCATGTTTGCCAACAGCCAGCTATCAAGGGAAACTGATACTGCTTGGCTGACTAAAACCATTATAATCCTCTCTTAAGCACATTTTAAAAACAAAACAAAACAGGCATGGGGGCGGGGGCACAAAATCCCAGCATTTGGGAGGCAGTAGCAAGAGAATCAGAAGTCAGGGCCATGAGGACATCACAGGAAGTAAGTCCACTTGGCCGCCACACCTAAGGCCCTGAGTTTGACACTCCATTAACAGTAAATAGGATTAAAGAAAAGACCCACTAGATACTCAGTTTAAGCCTTTAATCCTAGGACTGGAAAGACAGCTCAGTGGTTAAGTGTGTGTTCTGCTCTTTCAGAGTATCAGAGTTCAGCTTCCAGCAAACAAATCAGATGCCTTTAACTCTAACATCTGACACCCTCTTCTGGCCTCTGAAGAGCCTACATACAATAAAATCAATCTTAAAAAAAAAAAAAAAAAAAAAACATTCGAGCTGGAGAGATGGCTCAGAGGTTAAGAGCACTAGCTGCTCTTCCAGAGGACCTGGGTTCAGTTCCCAGCAACCACAGGGTGGCTCACAACCATCTTTGATGACATCTGGTGTCTGCTTCTGATGTGCTTGTAGAACACTGTAGATATAATAAATAAAATCTTATAACATTCAGAGCAGGCTGAAAGTGAAAGCATGAACAGAACGTAGATAGGGCAGCAGCCTTGTGGTCGCCATTTCTGAGGTCTTGGGTCTGATATGACACACAAAGTCAGGGAGAACAAGTGAAATCAACTGCACACAAACTAAGCACGGTGTGCGACAGACTGTTTACCTGGCTTGTGTGCAGCTCTGGGTCTAAGGCCTAGCACTGCACAAACTGGACATGGTAATGCAGGCCTACACACCCAGTGCACCAGAGGTGATAGCAGGATGATCACTTTTTTTTTCCCCAAAAAAATACATGGCGAGGTGTTTTGCCTGCATGTGTGTATGTATACTACACGTGTGCCTGGAGCCTGCAGTAACACGAAGGTGTGAGAGCCCCTGAACTAGAGTTACAGATAGCTGTGGTTACTTGTAAACAAGCCCAGATCCTCTCCAAGAACAGTCAGCACGGTGCGCTCACCAGTGAGCGTCTCTCCAGCCCAGGATCGTATGTGAGGCTATTCTTGGCTACACAGCAAGTTTGAGACCAGGCTATACTACATAAAAGCTGTCTGAAAGAAAAAAAAAAAAAAAAAAGATAAAAGCAAACTTAAAGATAAATTATATGTAGACCCTGAAAGCTCTTAAGGCTATGTGAATCAGTCAAGACAGATCCCAAGAAAGGGGCAGCATCAGAATCAATGGCGACTGGCCAATTATAGCAGGCTTAGCTCTTCAGACAAGCAATAAGATGTGTACATGCTGATACAGCATCCAAGTACATGAGGCAGGTTGACAGGGCTGGCTTCAGTATGGTAGTTAGTGTACATGGAGACCCAGAGAAATCACAAATTCTAAGTTAATCTGACCATAGTCAGGTCCAAGCCATCCTGAGCTGCACTGTAAGATCCTAAAGAAACTAAAGGCTGGGCATGCAAAGTCTTAGTGCTGAGCCTGACCACCTGAGTGTGAGCGCCTGCACCCATATGGTGGAATAACTCCCACAAGGTGTCCTTGGAGCCCCAAACATGCACCATGACATGGGCATCCACCCACTATAAAATAAGGAAATGTAAAAGAACTCAAAAACCTAAAGTTTGGGGCTACAGCTCAGTGGTAGAGTGCTTAATCTTTACAAGGACCTGAACTGGATCCCAGTCCTTAAAAAAAAAAAAAAAAAAAAAAAGGGTGTAAGAGGTAGAAAACAAATACTCGAACCCAAATGGCAGCTCACAACTGTCTGTAGTTCCAGTTCCAGGCAAACACCAAGACAAATAATTAAATAAATGAAAAAAGTTATAAAAAAAAAAAAAGAGGTGGGGCTGGAGAGATGGCTCAGCGGTTAAGAGCACCGTCTGCTCTTCCAGAGGACCCGGGTTTGATTCCCAGCACCCACATGGCAGCTAACAACTGTCTGTAGTTCCAGTTCCAGGCAAACACCAAGGCAAATAAATAAATAATAAAGTTTAAAAAAAAAAAAAAAAAAGAGGTATGTCTGAGGCAATGCCATCTTATTTTGTATTTTTCAGCCTTTCACCCCCTCCCTCAATAGCCACATGTGTAATGGCAACAATTTTGAGACCATGATCTAGGCATAGTAACTAAAACAACTGACGTTTGTGCAAGCTTGAACATAAGACTAAAATAACTAAGAGGAAGTGTAAACCAAAAGACACTGTCTCGTAACGTCTGGAAAATACTCTGAGCTCTGCAAGAAAATACATATTAGGCCACCCCAAACCCCCCACTGATGCAGCCCCACCTTGAGCACGGTTGTAATTGTGGATTTGTCTTTAAAAACGCTGAAGCCGGGGGCTGGAGAGATGGCTCAGCGGTTAAGAGCACCGTCTGCTCTTCCAGAGGACCCGGGTTCGATTCCCAGCACCCACATGGCAGCTAACAACTGTCTGTAGTTCTAGTTTCAGGGAAACACCAAGGCAAATAACTAAATAAAGAAAAAGAAAAAAAAAAAAAAAAAAAAAAACGCTGAAGCCTGAGCTTGGGCACTGCTGTGGATATGTATCACTGTGAGTATGTATTAGTCTCCTAGGTTAATGAAGAAGCTGACCGGTCTACAGCAAGGCAGAATCAAGTTAGGTGGACAACAAACTGAGATAAGAAGGGCCGAGTCAGAGGAGATGCCAGCCAGCTGTCTAAGAAATAGACCATGTAAAACAAGGTAACAAGCCATGAGCCATGTAGCAAAACACAGATATAAAAATATGGGTTAATTTAAGTGTAAGACTTAGCTAGTAACAAGCTTGAGCTGTTGATCAAGTATTAAATAACATTAAGCCTCTATGTTAGCTATTTGGGAGCAAGCAGCTGGGACAGGAAAACTCCACTTACAGAGCACCAAGATCCAGAGGTGCAAGCTGGCTCAGGGTCTGTCCACTAATAAAAGGACTCACACCTTGTGTGCGAGTGTGCATGTGTGTTTCAGGGTCTTACTATGAGGCTCTGGCTAGCCTAGAACTCACCCTTTAGACAGGGCTATCCTTGAATTCAGAGATCCACCTGCATCTGCCTTCTGAATACTGGGACTAAAGGTGTATAGTAGGACTCATAAGCTTTTTTTTTTTTTTTTTTTTTTAAAAAACTTTATTTATTTATTTATTTGCCTTGGTGTTTGCCTGGAACTGGAACTACAGACAGTTGTTAGCTGCCATGTGGGTGCTGGGAACCGAACCCAGGTCCTCTGGAAGAGCAGAGGGTGCTCTTAACCGCTGAGCCATCTCTCCAGCCCCCAGGACTCATAAGCTTTTAATTGGTTTCATCAGTGTGGCTGTCAATAACTATCTGGAATGGATCATTTCAATAACAAGTCCTGGAGAATTGTGCAGGAACCACGATTATTACACACAGCCTATGAAAAGAAATATAAAGAGTAAAAGACATTTTGGAAAATGATTTGGCTATTTCTCTTGAAAAGTTAAAAGCTAACCTGGGTGGTGGTGGCTCATGCCTTTAATCCCAGCACTTGGGAGGCAGAGGCAGGTGGATCTCAATGAGTTCAAGGCCAGCCTGGTCTACAAAGCCAGGGCTGTTACATAGAGAAACCTGGTCTTGAAATGCTCTCCACCTCCAAAAAAGTTAAAAGCTGAGGCTGGAACTTTTTTTTAACTGTTAATGGCTCAGCAGTTAAGAGCATTTGTTCCATTTTCAGCAGCCACATAAAGGCTCAAAACCACCCCTAACTCCAGGGGGTCCCATCCTTCCGGTTCCATGGCTAGCCACCCACATGCTCCTAATTAGGTTCCCCGCACCCATACAGGGCAGTCCACGATCACCTGTCTTCTTCTGGATTCTATGGTGCCTGCAGTCAGGTGCACAAATACACACACACAATAAAAATACATTTTAAAGATGAGTGCTACACTGTTACTGAGGCTGGCCATGTGATCTTCCCACTATACCCAGAGGAGTCCCTGGTAAAGCATTCATCACATGTGACCACTACAGCAGAACAGAAATAAAACATGTCTTCTTTACCTCAAAATCTGCTCCTGGCAAGCCGCAATTCTCTTCATGAACTTGTAAAATGTCTGATCTCCACTTCTTATATTGCTCTTCTCGTATTTTTCATCCCCGTCCCCAGAACTAAAGTGAAAAACAGAGACCACGTGAGACTTTGACTAGTGAACTAGAACATTCACAAGAGGAAGCGAGGTGGTTTCCTTCTGTATTTTGTTAATTACTATTACTATATGTGTAGTGGGTGTTGGTGCACCTGTGCCATGGCACCTGTGGAGGTCAGAGGTCAGTTCTTCCTTCCCTACCGCTTCGGTTCATGTTCTTTCTTCAACTACTTTCTCAGGATGCACCAAAGCATACAATAATAGAACAAAAACGTCACCACCCTTCCCATTTCATAAACGAGAACTGAGAATCTAAAAAAGATCTGAGAGCCTGAGGCAGCTCTGGAGTTAGAGCAGAATCATCAAACAAGAAGCATTTCTTCTAATTCATCTTCCTCTGCTATAAAAACACAGGAGGGCTGGGATGGGGGTGGGGAGGTCTTTGATCAAGCACTTTGATCCCAGGAGGCAGAGGCAGACAGATATCTGTGAGTTCAAGGCCAACCTGGTCTACAGAGAGAATTCAAGGACAGCCAGGGAGACACAGAAAAACCCTATCTCAAAAAACAAACAACAACAACAACAACAAAAAGACACATGAAAACAGAAGAACACCAGCAAGGTGGCACTTGCTGTCAGTTACAAAAAACAAAGTTTAATCCCCAGAACCCATATGCCAAAAAGCTGAGGAACAAGATGTCCTTTGCACTGCATGTTCCTGTGCATACCTGCAATTATAAACACACACACACACCCTAAGAAAATCAGCAAAGAGGGCTGTGGATGTGGCTCAGTTGGTGGAGTACTTGCTGACCACCAGGAAAGTCTGGGTTCAGTCCCCAACTGCATAAAACCTTAGATCTCAGAAAGCTGAGGCAGAGAGATCAGGAATTCAAGGTATCCTTAACTACAAAGAAAGTTTAAGGACAACTTGATCTACATGAGACTGTCTCAAAACCAAAACAACAACAACAAATCAAAACAGGGTCTAAGAGATGTCTCAGTGGGTCGGGTCATGGTGCTCATTACCTTCCCCAGAACCCACAGAGTGGAAGAAGAGAACAGATTCTCTTCCTGTGACTCTGACCTCCACGCATGCATTCCATGTAAGCATGCACACAAATAAACAAATGTAAAAAATAAAATAAAAAATGGAAAGAGAATGGGGCTGAGGGCGCAGCTCAGATCATGTTAAAATGGTCGTTTAACATGCTTCAGGCCCTAAATTCAATCTCTAACACCCACAAATAAACACACAAAAGACCAGGAAAGGAAGCTGTCTGTGAAAGGGAGAGTGGTCTGTGTAAGGATCCAGCACCACACACTCCTGTTTGCTCATCTGGTTGCGTTGGTGAGGGCACTCAGGCACATGTCTGAAAGTTAATGCAGAGTGGCTGACATATAGTCCTGGCCTGAGTCTGCTTTTCTCATCCAGCAAGAGCGAAACAGAAGAGCCCAATCACATTCCTTCTCTCTACACCTCACCATAGGTACCGAGACAAGAGGGAACCAACTGTGGCTGCTTCCCTCCTGAAGCTCTCAATCTTGGCAGCAAGTTCTCACCAAAGAGAAAGCAAGTGCTCCATGTCAACACCCTCTCTCTGCTGGTAGTCCCACAGGAGGCTGTGGGCATGATCCAGGCCCACGGAGTTCCCATAATCATCCTCTTCGACGACACAGATGTAGTAGGGCTGGAACTGCGGCACTTCGCTATGGACCGTCAGCCTGTCCCCTGAAGGGCAAAGGGGAGCAACTCCTGGGGCAGCATCCTGCAGGTGAAGAGCTTGGAGCTGTGCAGTCCAGTCTACAGTTCTGACTCCATCAGAGTCACTTCCCAAATCGGAGGAGGAGGGGGGTGGCGGAGCTGTCTCCTCGCTGTCACTTCCCCAGTCCTGTGAGCCTTCACACCAGTTCTCGGCTGCAAGGCTGTTACCCTGTTTCTGGAGGAATGTCCAATAAATACAGGCCAATCACATCTCAATGACTCCATCTATCCCCTTCAGCTTCACCACCCATCCCTGAACCTTCCCCAGGGAGCCTGTATATCAGGCCCTCCCCTCTGGCACACTACAATTCCACATCCTGAATTCTAGCCACTCAAAGCATGTTCAGACTGAGCATGTGGCTGCATCCATTTAATAATCCAAGAACTCTTGAGGCAGAAGCCAATGCTCTAAGAGTCCAGGCCAGCCTGAGCCCCGGACTGAAACTCTGCTTCAAAATAAACACACAAACACTGGGGCAGCACACAGGGCTTAGAGCTTAAGAGCATCTGTTGCTTTTCCAGAGACCCAGGTTTGCGTGCTCACAGCCATCTCCAGTTCCAGTGCCAGAGGATAAAATGTCATCAGTCTTTCTGTTGTGCTTCATGTATCACAGAGACTAAAATAGGAAAGAACTGCTGTTATGAGGATCTTTTCTATGTTATGGTCTGATGTTTAATAGAATACGGTGTAGGTTCAAGAGGCAGAGTTCATATTCAGCTGAGTTTACTGCCAGACTCAGGAGAGAGAGGTCCCTGGGAAGAGAAGGCCTTTTCAGGTCTCAGGCCGGGGAGCCACTGGTGGTGGCAATATGTTTTTGCAGTCATTTATGATTCTCTCAGGTTTTTCATCTTTAAACTACATTTCCCAGAGTTCCTGGCAGCTAATGTTTTAGATTAGATGTATGTAGGGGTTAGCTAGTCAGGTACACCTAACAGAGAGCTATAAACTTGGAAAAATAGCGATGCCATAAAACAGGCTAGACATGGCTCACATCAGCACTGGGAAGGTTGAGGCAGGATGATGGTCATGAGTTTGAGGTCAGCCTGGGTGACACAGATTTCCAGGCTAGTCTGAGCTATGTCTGACCCTATCTCCAAATAAACCAGAGACGGACACAGAGGGATGCGTAAGAAACAGAAGAGAAACTGAAAATGGAGCCCAAGTGAGTTGTTCTGAAAGCAAGGGTAGAGCAGAGCAGCCAACCAGGCCGCGTGACAAGGGCAACACCCACGAGCCCTCCTGATTTCAGGAGGCAGTCTAGCAGATGTGCTCCAGAAGTCAAGCGGGACTTCTCCCCACGCTATCACTCAAGCTAGTACAGATACACGCCTTGGCTTGATAGGGTCAAAGTGCTTGCTTTTCTACATCACACACAACCATGTATGTGCCACACACATGCACAAATGTGTACACTTCCCTACATTCGTCCAAACGAGAAAGAAGAATCTGCAAACCACAGAACCCAAGTTTAAACTTAAAAAAGTCACAAGGGCTGGAGAGATGGCTCAGGTTAGAGCCCTGGCTGTTCTTCCAGAGGGCCTGGGTTCGGCTCCTATCATCTACATCAGGCAGCACAGGAAGATCACCTGTCTCCATAGATACCTGCACTGGCACATACATATGTGTAATTGAAAAGAAAGTATTTTTAAAAGTCACAAAACTATAGGAAAATAGGATCTGATGAGTTGCACTTAAAAAAAAAAAAAAAAAAAAAAAAAAAAAAAAAAAAAAAAAAAAAAAAAAAAAAAAAAAAAAAAAAAAAAAAAAAAAAAAAAAAAAGCAAGTTTAAAAGTTTTGTCTGGGGGCTGGAGAGATGGCTCAGCAGTTAAGAGCACTGACTGTTCTTCCAGAGGACCTGAGTTCAATTCCCAGCCATCTATGATGTACCCTCTTCTGTGTACTGTATACATAATAAATAAATAAACATTAAAAAAAAAGTTTTGTCTAAGGGGTTGGAGAGATGGCTTAATACAGCACCTATATTAGGTAGCTCTCAAACGCTTGGGACTCCAGCTCAGAGGATCTGACACCCTCTTCTGGACTTCACAGGTATACACACACAAACACACACTCAAATAAACACATTTGTATTGCTTTTCTATTTTCTTTTTAGCTTTTTGAGACAGAGTTTCCCTGCATAACAGTCCTGGCTGTTCTGGAACTCACTCTGTAGACCAGACTGTCCTCAAATTCAGAGATCCACCTGCCTCTGCCTCCTAAGTGGTAAGGTTAAAGATATGCAGCATTACTGCTTTGACTGAAGATTTTTGGTATTTTTATTTTACGTGCATGGGATTTTTGTGCACGCCACAGAAACTAGAAGAAGATACTGAGACCCCTGAAAGTGCAGTTACAGATGATTTCAAGCAGCTACGTAAGCACTAGAAACGGATCCTGGGTCCTCTGGAAGAGCAACAAGTGATCTTAGCTGCTGAGCCATCTCTCCAGCCTCCAAAATAAATCATTTTTAAAAACTGTCTTATACACAGGGTGGTGATATATAGCAGTAACCAAAAAACTAGGGAGGGACTTAGGCCAACGGGTTTCTGGCAGTTAGGGCTTCATAGGGGAGTCTCAAAAGCAGACCAACAAAAGTTGTCTTAAACAAGATGCTGGAAAAGCATCTTCCAATCATAGAGAAACGCAGTGTGCCTACGAGAGTCGCTTTACCTGGGGATCCCGAGGCTCTTTCTCTGGCACTTGCAGGCACTGGGAACGGTACACCTTCCAGCTTCGGGACGAGACAGATGCCGTGAGGGCTCCACCCCCGAAGACCAGCCCCATCGAGTCACACCCGGCCCCCGGCTCGCCCCAGTCCCGGGACCTGCAGCAACCCCGCCTACCTGCGTGTCCCGCAGTCATTGCAGCGGGGGCGGGCACAGGCGAACACGTGCAGAAGCCGGTGGAACGGAGAGCCTTCCAGCGGGCAGTACACCTGCACCACGAGCACCAGCGGCTCCGCGCAGCGGCCACACCGCGGCCCCGGAGCGGGAACGGCCGGCAGGGCGTCCTGAGGACGGAGCAGGCGCTCAGACGCTGGGACTCTTCCTCCTCCGCTCCCTCCCGCCGGATACCCTCCCCGCAGGCCCCGGCCACGCTCACCGGGATGCCACCCAGCTTGCTAGCAGTCCAAGCCGCGGGACCCTTGGGGCAGCCATGGATTGCAGCATCCCGAAGTCCCAGCAGCACCGGCTTCCGTCCGGCCGCCATAGCAACCCGGCTCCCACGTGAGCGCGCGCGCGAGCTACGGAGGCTGGGAAGGCACACTCTGTGAGCATGCGCGCTGCCTGTGTCGCGGGAACGGCCCCGCCCCGACTCCCAAGTCTGCAGAAGTAGCGCAGGGGCTTGCGATGCTTGACGCTGAAGATTTTACTTTTGAAATCCTGAAATAGGAGCTACGAAAAAGTTTACTTGAAAATTAAAAGCTGTAGGCCTGATAGTGGTATCTTCAGTCAACGATAGAGAGCAAAACGTCCTGAATTTTGAACGATACACTTAGAAATGCGTATGGAAGGCTGAGGTTAAGATTTCGAGCATAGACAGTTGTGGCTCACAACGGCTTGCAATGTTAGTTGGAGGGGATCCAGTGCTCTTTCAGCCTCCGTGGGTACTAGGAACACACATGCCGTACGTGAAAGAAAAAATAAAGTTTTATTAGACTTAAATGACACATCAATAAACACATTTGAAAAACATGCATTGCCAGGAAAGAGTGGTTCACATTTGTAATCCCAGCACTCTTGGACTTCATAGTAATACTCAGGCCAGTCTTGGTTAGGGTTTGAGAAACCATCTCAAAACAAACAAAAAAACCACCTACCTTGCTTGAAAGTGGGACTGGAGAGAAAGCTCAGCAAGTTTCCAGAAACAATGTAAAAACAAAGAACCTGCCGCTGGTGGTAGTAGCTGATAATCCTTGTACCAGGGATAGGGACAGGTGGGTCTCTGAGGTCCAATTACCAGCCAGCCTAATCAGTAATTTTCAGGCAAGTGAGACCATCTTAAATGTAAGGATTGGCACCATGAGAACAATGACAGCTGAGGTTATCCCATGTCCACCACACACACACACAGAAGCAAGGATGCTGTAAATACACTATATTTTAAGATTTCTACGATGCGGGGCTGGAGAGATGGCTCAGCGATTAACAGCACCGTCTGCTCTTCCAGAGGACCCGGGTTCGATTCCCGGCACCCACATGGCAGCTAACAACTGTCTGTAGTTCCAGTTCCAGGCAAATAAATAAAGTTTTTTTAAAAAAAAAAAAAAAATTTCTACGATGCTGGGAATATTATTCTAAGATCCTGCACCCAAGTGCAGGGCACACCACCAGCCTTACCATAATTGGCCTCAGTCCTGTCCAGAGATGGGGACAAAACCAGCTTATTCCTCCGGTTAAGTCTTGGTTTGTCACTGAACTTCAACTTTCAGGCTCTGGGAAGTCTGTGATGTTCAGATTGATCTGCAAATGTGGATTGGATATAGCTTGGTAGATGTTATAGCTCAGCTAGTATCTCAAGGTATAGTGTGTGTGCATGTGTTGAATTTAGGAATACATATAATTTTTAATTTCTGTGAATGTGTAGCTATGTTTGTGCATGTGAGTGCCAGAAGGCATTAGGTCCGGTGTGATGACTGGAACAGAAACTGAGTCCTTTGCAAGAGCAGTATGTGCTCTAAACCACTGAGCCATCTCTCCAACCTCAAGGGGTATTTTGAAAATCAACACAATAGACAAAATCTTAGTTCTTGCAATCCCAGTGTTTATTTTTCATTACAGTGAAAAACACCAACTTAATGAAGCAAGATTTATTTGGGGTTATTGTTTTCAGGCTGTGGTATGCTGGTCAGCCCTGTTTAGCATATCTGAGAGAAGCCTCAGTCAAGAATTGCAGAGATCAGGATGGCTGGAGCTATCTGTGAGTGGTTGCCTGGTTACTGACTGATGGAGAGCTCAGCCCATTGTGGGATGGGGCAAGCCAGCAAACAGTTCCTCTATGGTTCACACTAGGATTTCCCTCAGTGATGGATCATGACCTTGACGTGTAAGCCAAATAGCAAATCTGGGTTCCACTGCTTTGAGAACACCATGTCACTGTGAGAATGTCAGAGAAGACTGTTCATCTCCACAAAGGTGGCAGCCAAATGCCTAGAAGTCAGCAGTAAAATATCATCAAAGTTGCCCCTTTTTCTCCACCTAAGCCCTACCTCCAGCTTCCTACCACTTTCCAATAGCGCCACCTGCTGGAGACAAGCGGCTAATACCCGGACGGTTATCAAAAACATAACACCATCCATTAGCAGTGGCTAGCTAGCCTCCAGTATGCCTACCTCATCACATGATGCCCGTGTGTGCACATGATACTGAACCCAAGCATTGAGCATGTTCTGCCACTGACTGAGCTACATCTGAGACCCTGCTACCTATCACCCTTTTTATTTTTGGAGACAGGTTTCCACTGTGTAGCCAGCTTCAAGTAAGTTGTGGTACCATTTACATTTTCTTATTGGGTGTGTGTTGGGGTGGGTGCATGTCAGCACATGTCAGAGGACAATTCTGGGGTCAGTTCACTCCTACCACCCCATGGATTCCACATGGCTCCATGGATTGGATTCGGGCAACTAGAATTGTGCACCAAGGGTTTTATTTACTGCCTATAGTTAACATGAAGGAAAGTGGTGTCATTCAGTCTCACACCAAAGACTCACCTGGACCTGAGTGGATGTCTAAGGTGACAGTAGTGATGCCCAGCTAAGGGGCTGCAGAGATGGCTCAGCGGTTAAGAGCACCATCTGCTCTTCCAGAGGACCCGGGTTCGATTCCCAGCACCCACATGGCAGCTAACAACTGTCTGTAGTTCCAGTTCCAGGCAAACACCAAGACAAATAAATAAATAAAGTTTAAAGAAAAAAAAAAGAGAAAAACCAAGTACCTGAGTCCTTCTCTGACCTTTATGATGCCCAGCTAAAACTGGGGATGGCTCAGCAGGTAAGAGCACTTGCTGTCCTTGTAGATACCTGAGTTCTGTTATCAGCACCCAATCTGGGTGGCCTGTAATTGATTTTCCAGGGGACCTGATGCTCACATACATACTCACGACACACACACACACACACACACACACACACACACACACACACAGAGACATGCACTTATAAAAAATGTTGCGTCTGGTGAGTTGGTTCAATAAATTAAGGTACTTGGCACCAAGGCTGAGTTTGAGCCGCAGAACCAACATGCTGGAAGTCAATAACTTTCAGAAGCTGCCCTTTGACCTCCACACATGCGTGCACACACCCACACACTAAATAAATGAATACATATAATTTAAAGAATTCAGGGCTGGAGAGATGGCTCAGTGGTTAAGAACACCGACTGCTCTTCCAAAGGACCGGAGTTCGATTCCCAGCACCCACATGGCAGCTCACAACTGTCTGTAGTTCCACGCAAACACCAAGGCAAATAATTAAAAATATATAGTTAAAAAAAAGAGTTCATCTCTAGGTTTTGACACCAAACAAAAACCTAGACAGTGTTTCCATGTCTCCAAGGTGAGGAGTGGAAGGTGAGAATGGAGACCTTGTTGTCTTGACTGACTACAGAACGACCCTCCACGACAGACCCGCTCACCACGGAGTCAAGTGCCAACCATGGTACAAGCAGGGCCACCCACAGCTGAGAGATAAAGCAGCACCTCAGGAAACTAAGAGGCTGAGCCCATGCCTCCTCTAGGTATCTTTATTCTAGTGGGATGTGAATATGGGGCAGATGCATCAAAGCCCATCAGCCCGCTTGCACAGGGAGGGTGCACACAGAGTGGGTAGACGGCAATTTCCCCAAAGCCTTGTAGTCCAAGCACACTACCGGAGGTGTGCTCTGGGCAGGGAGGGTGGGGACCATGCAGTGCGTGTGATGAGAAGGGACAAGGACTAGTCACTGGGGCCGTGGCTGAAGTTAGTCAATCTTGGTGTCCCGATGCTGCTTGATGAAGCTGATCAGTCCGTTCGTGGAAGAATCGTGGGAGGTCACGGCAGAGCTGCTGTCCAGCTCAGGCTCGATTTTCTTGGCCAGCTGCTTCCCCAGCTCCACCCTGCCAGGGAGGAGGTGGAAGAGGAGAATGAACAAAGCTCCAGAGACAACCGGAAGGCACGGCAGACCCCTCCTCAGCAACTCACCCCCACTGGTCGAAGCTGTTGATGTCCCAAATGATACCCTGCACGAAGATCTTGTGTTCATACATGGCTGCAGAGGAAGCGGCAGAGGGTGGCCGTTAGGGCTTCTCTTTCTCTTTTTTTTTTTTTTTTTAAAAAAAACTTTATTTATTTGCCTTGGTGTTTGCCTGAAACTGGAACTACAGACAGTTGTTAGCTGCCATGTGGGTGCTGGGAATCGAACCCGGGTCCTCTGGAAGAGCAGACGGTGCTCTTAACCGCTGAGCTATCTCTCCAGCCCCTCTCTTTCTCTTTTTATTGATTTATTTTGTCCCATCCAACTGATCCCAAGCCTGTCAGTCCCTTCCGCTCCTCACTCACCAATCAAGGCTCCCAGAATGAACGGTGTGAGCTTAGTGAACACAATAGAGTTCGTTGGGCGATTTCCTTCAAAAACCTGCAGGAAACAAGAAATGTCCTCGATGAGGTGCAGAGAGAGACTTCTGGAGCACTTAGTCCTGGCCGGGATGTCTACGCACACCCTTCCTCAAGGCTCAGGGCTCTCCACAGAAGAGAGGTTGGAAAGACTTTAAGAGCTGAGGTGGTGGATGATTTCAGGGAAAGTCTTCCAGACAGGCCAGGAAGAATGCACTTGGAAACTCACAGACTGTGACAGCCTGCACAAGTCTAAACGTGATAAAAACCCGCTGACAGAGGATGAGCAGACACAAAGTCCTATCCCTAGCCAAGGAGCTATTTGTAAATACCAGCTTCTGGGAAAGGGAAAATTAGTTTTCTTCAATGAGTGATACTAGGTATATGCATAACCAGATATAGGCAGGGTGCACACTAAGGAATAGTTGGTCAATACAAATCCAGCTCCATGTTTTTTTGTTCATTTTCTTCTTATGCTTTATTTTTGGCTAGTTTTTCTTTCTTTCTTTCTCTTTCTTTTTTTTTAAAAATATTTATTTATGGGGCTGGAGAGATGGCTCAGCGGTTAAGAGCACCGT
Organism: Sigmodon hispidus; assembly: GCA_004025045.1. NCBI lineage: Eukaryota > Metazoa > Chordata > Mammalia > Rodentia > Cricetidae > Sigmodon > Sigmodon hispidus. The sequence continues at coordinate 72,979 of PVIH01010797.1, forward strand.
CTGCTCTTCCAGAGGACCCGGGTTCGATTCCCAGCACCCACATGG
>PVIH01010798.1:6738-36491 GCA_004025045.1 Sigmodon hispidus
AAAAAAAAAAAAAAAAAAAAAAAAAAAAAACAAAAAAAAAAAACAAAACAAAAAACAAAAAAAAACTGTGCTTAAACTAATCATGTTTTTGGAGTTTGTGGTAAATGAAGTTCTTAAGACTCCAAATATTATAATCCACCAGAATTTGAAAGTAAGACTCTATTGCTGAATGTAGTGATATATTATATATTTAATGAAACCAGTCTGGAATATCAAGGAAGAGATCCACCCACAGTCAAGTCAGGCAGAGGTAGTATGCACCCTTAGTCCTATCACTTGGGAGGCAGAGATCATTCTGAATTTCAGTGAGTTCAAGGGATAACAGAGAAGTGGTAGCTCACCCTTTTAACCCCACCATGGGGATCCAGAGAATCTGGCCAAACAGCCACAAGGCCAAACAGCCACATAATGATGGCACATACCTTTAATCTCAGCATGTGAAAGTCCAGGAGTGGTGACCCACATCTTCAATCCCATAACTCCAGAGACAGAGAACTTTCTTTCTGTGAGTTGAAGGATAACTAACAAGCAGTAGTAGCTCAGGCCTTTAATCTTAACCTGGATGTGATACAGCTGGGCAAAGAAGGTATTTAAGGCAGGTGTAGGAAGACTGAGGAGGCATTAGAAGTTGCCAGGAGCTTGGCTGAGGAAGCTGGAAGATAGCTGAGTGAGATTTGACTGTGGTGTTTCTCTATTTGATAATCCAGACTGGTTTTATTAAATATATGACATATCACCACAACTTAAGTCATAAAGAAATCTGATACCCAAAAAAGCTTCATCCCTACTATCTAGATTTGATTGGCTGGAAGATACTCTACATGCTACCCAAGGAAAACAGTGATCATCAATCATATACAGCTATGAATCCTATGACATGCCGACTAGTTAAACGGTAATCCAAATGTCATGAGGTTCACTAATCATTTTAAGTGTCATGGCACAAGATGAAACCCTCACTCTGGTCCATAAGTAAGCCAGGAACATATGACTAAACAGGTCATAGACCTTAGGAGAAAACAGACTACTGTTACTCCGCTATTATTCTGTATTATTAAACCTATTGTAATAGCCACAGATTAATATATCCCTCAACTCTCATCAAAGAAGCTTTGAAGTAGACAGTGATAAATACAGAAACACAATTGGCCAATGTACAGAGATGAAGAGACTTCAGAATGTTCCGAGCTAAATTGAACAGACATATTTATCACCACTACCACTACCACCCACCACCCACCCCCCCCAACCCCATGCACATTTTCAAAGGCTAAGAGATCATTGCAAAAGAATAGCCTGAGAGACTGTAACAGTCAAAAAGACGTATATAGCTGTGAGAAAACACATTCTGAACTCAGCACAGAAGATTTACATTTGAATGTAAAATGTGGTAAAAACATGCATAGGACCTGTTCAAGTTCAAGCCAGACAAAGAACAAGCATCGAGAGGCAACCTAGGCACCAAGTCCCAAAATGAACCAAGGAGCTACTGGCAATTTCTATCTGTTGGAAGTGGGATGGTAGAGTCTTTTAAACTGAGAAATATCTCCAGTGGATATTCATATAAGATTTAGGCAACACAAGTTGACCACAAAGCGGGCAAAAACAAACAATTGAGTGTGTAGGAAAAGAGGACTGAATCTGGGAAAAAGAAATGTGGGAAAGATAGTATGATTAAAATCAAATATACAAAATTTTCAGAGGCCTAATATATACATTTAAAATAATGATTTTAACTAAATCAGATGAACAAAAGGTTAGATTTAATACATCTCTTTCAACGTGGACCCTATTTACGTTCTCCTTAACCAGTTCATGTTTTATTATCGTAGTGTCTCTCGTAGTTGAGGTCCTGTTCTTCTTTTATTTTATTTAAAAAAAAATTTTTTTCATATATACCACTGCTGGCCCTCCCTCCACTCCCCCCAGTCCCTCCCAGTCCTCCTCATCCTCCCTCCACACCATCACTCCATTCATTCCCCAAGGAGGGCAAGGAGTCCCAAAGGGGTCAGTTCAGTCTGACATATTCAGTGAAGGTAGGTTCGATTCTCTCCCCCAAGTATCAAGGCTGCGTTAGATACTCCTCTGTAGGGAATTGACTCCAAGATGCCAGTTCATGCACAGGAATATAGTCTGGTCCTATTTCAGAGGCTCCACAAATTGCCCATGCCAATCTGTAGTGGGATTACGTTGGAAATGTAAATATTTGTCCTGCCTATGTATGGGTTTAATAAAACTGATTGGCCAAGGTAAACAGGAAGTGTGGGTTTGGCTACCAGGCTAAGAAAACTCAGGAACATCTCAGGCAGATGCCAGACACAGTTGCTGGACAGACGCCAGAGAGCCGCTATAGACATGAGAAGGAGACGGACAGCAGACACAGAGGAAAGAAGCTGAAATGCTGCTATGAGAAAAGGTACCGAGCCTTGCAGCTGAACAAGATGGGTTAGTTCAGATGAAGAAGCTAGCAAATTATATGACTCGGCTCTAGGTCAATCAGCATAAAAATAATATAAACCTGTGTGTGGTTATTTGAGGCAAAGTGAGGCCGAGAGTAAGACTAAACTATTGGTGCAGGCCCAGAAAGTCCGGGCCAGAATCATTTACAACACTAATCAACAGCCATCTACCTTGGGAGGGTTTAGTTCCTTTCCCTGAAGGTTCTTCAGCAGTTGTTTCTCTTAGAATGAGCTCCCAATAGCTACAGCCAGTTGGATCTCCTCCTCGTGTTCCTGACCCTTTTGCTAATATACAATTTTCTCTCTCTCTCTTCAGCTGGACCAAAAGCTCAACCTGGTACTTAGCTATGGATCTCTGCTTCTGCCTGTATCGATTGCTGGATGAAGGTTCTATAATGACAATTAGGGTGGTCATTTATTTGATTATAGGGGAAATCCTGTTTAGGTGCCCTCTCTACTATTGCTTAGAGTCCTAGCAAGGGACATCTTGTGAGTTCTTAGAGGTTTATAGTGGAATTTAGGCATTATTTAGGGAGCCTTAGTAGCTTTAAAGAATTACGAGCTTTATTGGGCATGGCCAAAATCTATTGAGAACCAGGGACACCAAGTATTGGGCCTGTGTTGTATCAGTGTTTGGGGAGCAGATTAGTAGTTTGGCGTTAAGACTTTGTTAGAAAAATATTTCAAAGTTTAATTTATATTGCAAGTGTAATATGCCCCTAAATAAATATTAATCCTTCATACGATATGTTACGAGCAAATTTATTGCTATATCTGGCATCCAACATGGGGATTAAACCCAAGACTCTAAAATTAAAAGTCCCATGCTCTACAAACTAAGATATTGCAATAGAGGTTTCCATAGCACCCAGTTTCTTTCCCCCACAGTGGCTCCCTCTATCAAGCAGTCTATCCGTTTCTCCCTTTCTGTTGGCTCCTCTCACTCAACCATCTCCTTCTCTTTGTAGTCTCAGCTGATTCAAAAGCTTATACCAGAACACTGTTTGTTGTCACTCATTTCATACAGACATAAGCAAACTATACTTATACCATGACTTATATCCTTTAAGTCTTGTAGTTTGAAACTTGAAAAATAAACATTATAATACCAGGATTAATGGAATGGCAAAGGCTGACTGACTTGTCAGAAAAATGAGGTTACATTAAAAAAAAAATCTTATAACAGTTATTCTCAAAGGTCAGAGTATTTCTTGTATTTCTCTATGCCTTCAGTTATTTAATTAATTTAATTCCATTTTAATTTCAATAAGTAACACTTAAGAGCATCTCAATCACAAAGATCACCCCAACTAAGACTCCAAGCAATAGTGGAGAGGGGCCTAACTTGGCCTTCCTCTATAATCAAATTGATGAGCACATAGGTGTCATTATAGAACTTTAGAAGCAGATGCAGAGATCTACAGCTAAGCACTGGGTTGAGCTCCCAGTCCAGCTGAAGAGAGAGAGAGAGAAAAGATTATATGAGCAAAGTGGTCTAGATTATGATAAGGAAACCCACAGAGACAGCTGACCTGAGCTAACTCTAAAATTACATTTGGGGACCTTAAGTGGAACTGAACTAAGGCCTGTGAATATGGATGACAGTGTAATGGCCTGAGGTGTTTGTGTGTTCTCTAGCAGAGGGATCAGCATTTATTGGGAGTGCATGAACTGGCTCTTTGGAGCCCATTCCCTAAAGAGGAACTTGTTGCTCAGCCTTGATACAGGGCGGGGGGAGAGGCTTGGTCCTACCTCAGCTAGATATTTCAGACCAAATTGACTCATTCTGTGAGTCATTATCTTCTCTGAGGAATGGATGGGGTGATGGAGTGGGGTAAAGCTGGGGAAGGACTGAAAAGAGAAAAAGGAGGAGGATCAGTGTTGGGAATGTTAAAAAGAATTAAATAAAAAACTAAAAATAGAAAAAGTAAAGTCTAGATATTTCAATAATGTTAAGTATATTTAAATTGTTCCAAAACCAAACCAGAGAACATTACATCTTACAAAATTCACATTTTGTCATTATTAAACAGCTCTGTACCTTTCCTTTCCATCATCTGCAAACACTATTTTACTATCTACGTGCATGATTACCATAGATGCTTTCTCTAAGTTTAATATTACAGGATTTACCCTTCTTTCCTGAGACTCTAAGGCTTAGAACCTCCTTTAACTTTCTCAATAATCAGCCTGAGTTATAAACCAATTGCATTGTGTTTTAGTTTCTCTTTGTAAAGTTCAGCCAGACAACAACCTTACAGGTTGGCTCTTAGCTTAGAGGAAATTTGCACATAAGTATCTTGGCAGGACTAAGATTTGAATTTAATACAAAGGTAAGCTTGAAATATCTATTACTCTAACATCTGACTTTGAGAATTATCTGGCAAAAATAAATCCCCTAAAAAACTCATGCCTGTATTTTTTAAAAACAAACAAACAAACAAACAAACAAACAAACAAAAAACCACAGAGAACAAAGTAGTGGAATTAGATTAGAAGAAGTGAGAGAGAATGGTGAGGGTAAGTTTGGGGAATTTCATTTTATTTCTGAAGTTGTGGAGCTGGAAGTCAAATAATTCTGCCATAGCACTGGTATGAGCCTGTCCTTCTCATTTCTACCCTACATGTCTTGACTGCTTTGTTTCTGTGTATAAGTTAACAAGAGATGTGAGGCCAGGATCGCTGAAGATAACTCCTCCTGCCTTAGGTGATAAAAAATATATTTACAAGTCCAGGATTCAAATTATAATATACTTTGGGAATGAAAGTAAGAACAACAACCTTTTCTTTACTAGTCTCTCCTAAACACAGTGTAGGAAATACATAAGTAAATATTCTATCCTGAAAGTAAAAAAAAAGGAAGGCATTTAGTCACTGGAACAACAAGGTAACTTCTCCGAGTTTCTGGGACTCCAGATTGGAAGGCCCGTGACTGTCATCTTGTAACTTTATACCCCAAGGCAGGAGTTCAGAAGTTTTGAGACCAACTTGGATTACAGAGCAGTTTATTTCCAAGCTAGTAAATCTGTTGGTGTGACTGTTGAGAAAATTTTAAATTTCCTTTGTGTGGTTTTGCTATAAATTTACTTCCACAACAATTTGCTCTGAGGAGGAGGTACCCCACTCCCAAGTGTTCCTCTTTAGCATGTGGTTGAGATGAAAGGGGGCTATGAAGAGCTTTCTTACTTTAGGTTGAGAAAGTAGGAAGACAGTAAAAACACAGAGTACGTAGTTCATTGATCTCTATCCATAAACTAATAAAGAAGTAAAAGCATAGAGTGTCTAAAACCGGTAACATATCTAGACATTTATTGTTTCAGTTTATCTTTTTATTTTTCTAAACAAACCCATAATACCATGCCTTGGTGCTTATTAGTCACATCTCAAAAATTAATGGACATCAAGATTCTATCTCTATGATCACTAAGGATAAAAACAAGGGAGTGATGAGATGGGTGATTCTAATGTAATTCAGAAGAGAGATTTTTTACACTGTAATACTCTAGGAAGGCTGTGACCCAGCAGACAGAAGGTAACTCTCACTGCACCTGTTCATGTGGCTCCTCTGAAGAGGAGTGTGATTTTCTGCTGCCATGACTGATGCCATAGAATTACAGATGTCATTGCATTAAGGAACGTCATGACAAAAAAGACATGCTGCCTAATGCAAGCCTTAATGGAGCTCAAATACAGAACATGAATATTGAATGACATGCTCTTTTCCAGATGTCCTTAAAAGGATTTTTTTGAACTGATTGTAATCAAAATGATATAAACACTGTTATGCTATAGGAAATGAGTCATTTCTGGGTCAGAGTAGAAAATCATTGATTTTCCATTATTAAAACTTTTATTACAAGGCCCATACAGTGACAATATTGTTGAACTCTTTAAATATTTGATAAGCTACATATTAAATATTTCTAGAATAGTAAAAATATGTTAAAGGAATCTATAATACAACATAGATCATAAACTAAAATGGCAGAAGTTATTTATTACCAAATGAGATGTAATAGAAGAAAATGTACTAACCCATCCTGGAAGGACCAACAGATTCTCTGTAGTACACTGTACATATTGTGTGTAGTAACTCAAATAAAGTACCTGAGCTGTAAGTTACAGAAGAACACTGATGGCAACCCCTAATGTTGTTTCTATTTACATAATTTAGATGATCACAATGTTCAAGTAAAAAAAATAAAATGTAACATATTTTAAGAAAGATTGCTTGTTTTGTAGTTTAGAATCATCAAATTTCTCATATAGGACTTACTGAACAATTTTAAAAAATCTGCTTACGTATAAAAATGGATAGTTTTAACAATTCAAGTGAAAATTTTGATGGCAAGTGTCAGAATAATTTTGCTTCCTTTAGAAGTCATCAAGATACAGAAAAATAGAATTCCTCTGTCTTGTTAATCACATCATGTACCAGAGCATTTCAAATAAAAGGTGTCACTTAGTAGGCACTCAATAAATCTGTCATAAATGACATGATTGTAACAGATGTATCATTTGTATAATACTTCTATAGTACCCAAAGCATAGATACAACTAATATATAACAGAGTCATTCAATAAAATAATCCAGTCAACTTAAATGAGCTGCAATTAGTGACATTGTTAGAATTATTCATTAGTAGAAATTAATCATATTAGAAATAGCAGAATCTAATACTCTTATGAGTGCCAATTTGGGCTCTGTTTCATAAATTAGTGAAAAGTATCATATCCCAAAATTGAAACTGTTGCTAATACAAGGCTAACACAAAAAATTTATCCTTTTATGTATGTTTTAATAGGAATTTTAATTGGAGGATTTGTTTTAGCATAAAAGTTAAGGTGTACTTACTACACAGTAGATATAATGTTATGGATTTGGAAACTAATTGCATTCAAAGACAAGCTCAGTGTGTAAATTAGAATAAAAATATCAAGAAATAGTAAAATATATATTTTAACCCAGCTTAGCAATGTTTTTTTTAATTTTCAAAATGAACTAGATTTGTAAAATGTAAAATTGTAACTATTTTCCATGTTCACAGGATATGCAAAATATATATTGTACTATTGTATAGTGTGTATGAGAAAAGAAGGTTGGATTACCTTGGACTGATATTTCTATGACTCTAAAGATTTTGTGGAAAACCACCAACCGAAGCTACTTCTGGATAGAAAGCTAATGTAGCATAGTTGTTAAAGTGTGAGAAGGAATACTTTATCCACAGGCTGAGCACAAGCTCTGATACCACAGCTTTGAAAGAAGAAAAGTCAGAAATGAACACTTGCCTTCAAGCATGCAGCGAACATGTTCAAAAGAACCATGCAGTTTCTATTCCTAAGACACAGCTATTCAAGCAGGGCTGTGTTCTGCAGATAATAGAAGTCAATGCCATAGGGCAAGCCAGAGCTTTACCACCGGTATAATGTGGCCACTGGCCACTTCTGCCCTTTTGTCATATTGTCTCTGTGAGTAGCCATTGATATAGAAGTGCCTTCTTTTCAGAAAAAAAATGTTGGAATTTAATATGCATATTCTGCATTGGGAAGCATGTGAGGTTGGCTAGGGCACACAGCACCATTGGTAGCTGTAACACTAAATCTAATTACAGTAGACCAAATATAACAGGATTAAATTTTACAGCAGCTGACATAAGTAAAATCTATTTCTTTATAGTCTAAACAACATATTAAACATACTAAAATTATATACTACCTGTAAATTACATTTGTTGATACCCAGGGTCTAAAAGTTTGTAAAAATTACTTGGCCAATTACTAATAACAAACTCATTTCCTTGATATGGCTTATTTGATCACAAAGTATACTGTCCAATTGCAGTTAACTTTAAGGGTTACACCTAAGATAATCAGAATGTAACAAGTGTAAAATAATATAGTCTATATGAAATGTAGGGTACTGTGGGTAGTGAATATTGGTTGGCCCGTAGAAACAGTTTAGTAATAAAATAACAATGTTGCTTACATAATTTATGTTTCTCCTGGGAAACTTTTTAACATCACTGGGATTTCATTTAAATTGATGACAATGACAAAAAATACTGAGTCTCCATTGTCAACTAGGAAGTTCCATTGGTTCACTCCGCTTCATAATTCTCATGAAACTAACCAATGCTGACAAAGTATTTTAGATATCTATTATACAGGCATACATTGTACAATTCTAAAAGTGTTCTTTCTACTGTAGAAGTACATATTATGTAACGTTAACTCTTTTAAATATCTATTGTAGAGGCACACACTATGCAATGCTGACTTACATATTTATTGTAGAGACATATGCTATGCAATGGTTGCTAATTATTCTTAGTTATCAACTATAAAGAAGAAGATTGCACCATGAAGGAAATAGGGTAAAGCAAAGAAAGAAAAATAATCATATAGAAGCAAAGAAAAGGTAAAGAAAAATCATGTAAAAGTAGAAGAATTGCAAAGTTACAAGTACCAGGGAAGAGTGACGCATTTAGCTATGACATATAAGAAAGAGCTGATTTAGAGTATGGGCTTCCTTAGGAAATTGATAAGTAACCTGAAGGCAGAGAGAAACTGATCTTTCTAAGGGATTAAGGGAAGGCAGCCCTGTCTGCAAACAGAGACAAGATCATAAAATGTTCCAGAAACTTAAAATTTCACCTATCAGTATGAATTAAGTTCTTAGAAGGAAACACAGCCATGTGTATACATGGGACAAAATGGGGTCATGATTTTCCTTGACTGTGTTCAGTCTGATCCTGAATAATTTCAAGATGCCAGGTGTCTGTGATAAGCTGTGTTCCTCAGTGTTGCATTACCATGCTATGGAATGTATCAGATAACACTGGAAAGGAGGCACAGTGGCCAGTAGCAGAGAAAGCTGAATGAGACAAGCAAATTAAAAACAGGCAAGTAAAACAGTCAAGGAATTAGTATGAGCATGGATTTATATGCACATCAAATACATATTTAAAATGTGGCCTTGCTACAAAATATAGCTGAGATCAAGTGGGTTGGGCTCACTATGGTGGAATGGAAAAAACTACACAGTAGCTTGAACTTCAGAGTTACTATGTAACAGCATCAGAGTAAAGTGTTAGCCAGTCTCTTTTGGAGGAGGTCACCTTAGGGGAACCTACTCTGATTGCAGTCATCAGAGGAGGAAGCTGGTGTTGCGAGATTTTGGATAAAATATCAACATCTGGATGTGGACCAGAAGAAGGCTTTTTATAATTCCTCTGTGCCTCACTAGGAGAAAGGCTTTGCTAATTCTCCTGGGAAGTATCGGTTCTTTTCAATAATATCAAAAATCTACATTCACACTAGCTTTCAGCCACTCCTTACACAATCACTCAAAGATTCTTTCGTTTCCCACAAGTCATGGTATTTTTCACAGCGAAAAAACATAAAATTATAGCAATTTGTAAGATTTTTCCTCCAATATAATTCAACAGACAACTCAAAGTAAATAAACAATAAAATAATGATAATAGTGACACCAATTTCTACTGATTCACACAAGCAAAGTATTTCCATCTTTATTTCTAGTAACGTAAAATTTGATATTGATGTATCTACAATATCTATCAAAATACACAATAAAAAGATAGAACACTAAGGTTAAAGCTAGTCCTTGTAACCATAATAAAGATGCTTTATGATCAAATATAAAGGACATTTCTCTGTCCTTTTAGGACCTTAATTATTGGATATCTACCCTAACCCAACATTGCTATTGACTCATTGGTGTGAAGTTTATAATTGTTTTCTGCTTCAATTATATCTAAAACAAATCAGTGAACATAGAATCTGATCATTCATCTTTATTTCAGACACTGTACTTGTGAACAAAATAAAGAAATTCTACAATTACTTTATTAAACAAACAGCTTCTGGGGTTTTTGTTGGCTTGTTCTGTTTTCTTTTGTTTTTTTTTGTTTTTTTTTTTTTTGAAGGACACAAAGTTACATGGGTAGGGGAAGAGGGGAAGGTGGGCAGGTATTGGAAGAGTTGGGGAAGAGAGTGAATATGTTAGAACATATTAAATGCTCAAAAAACTAAAACAGTCTATTCCACAATCAATTGAACGCAGGGACTACATAAGGCATTGGTACAGCTCTGTCCATTGTGATCTCAGCTACATTATGCCATATCAGTAAGTATCTTAAGTTTATGTAAACATATGAATGATAGATGAAATATGGACTTATTATATATTGTAAAATATTCAGTGAAAATAGGGCATGGGTTTCCCACACAAGGATCACTGTTATAATGAAAACACTGTTGTTTTTTTTTTTAGCACATTATTCTGTCTTTTAAGATCATTCAGTGGAGATTTTTATAATGAGGGTGATGCAGACAATGTTTGCAGATGGAGACCCATTTATCCATTTATATTATTTCCATTTTTCCTTTTCTCTCCCAATCATCCAAATCCATATTATTGCTTCTCATATTCATGACCCATTTTGTAAGTGCGCGCGCGCGCGCGCACACACACACACACACACACACACACACACACACACTATTGAATCTATTGAATCTATTTAATGTTCGTCTTAGGTATGTGTATGTTGTTACAAAATGTAGCTGGGATCAGGTATCAGGCTCATTTTGATAACTATGAAGCAACTCTGACCCTTGGTGTGTTCATCATGGGACAGCATTAGAGGAACATGTAAGTTAGTCTCTTTGGGCATAGCACTTTTTAGGGAAGCAATCTCTGACTGTAACCATCCAAAGATAAGCAACCTGCCATTGCTAGTTTGGAGACTCAATGGCAATATCTACAAGTAGATAGGGATGTTCTTCTGTATTGAAAAATTTCCCTTAAAGAAAAATGAGTGCGTCCTCACCCACACCCCTGCCAGAGGCCATCAATGCAGAAGTGAAGCACTGTGTTATTTAGCTACGTTCTAGCCTTGAGCTCTTGTATACAATGGCATTTTTTAAAGTCCATTAATGAGTGAGTACATCCCGTACTTCTCTTTCTGGGTTTGTGATACCTTGCTCAGGAGGGCCACAAGGAGTTTAATTATGCTCCAGTAAGGAAAGGTGCAGCATGAATGTGCGTTTTTGTAAATGGGGAGATCATAAGAGTAGGTATGAAACTGAGAGGACTGATAACTTAGTTTGATGAGGTGCAAGATGTAAAATTACCACATAATAAATAAAGAAATAAAGAAAAATTCCCTCCAAATTGAAACATTTGTTTTTCTTCAGGAAGTAAGAATATGGTGACCCTTGGAGGCTTACCATGGAGGGAAACAAAACGTTGGGTATTGTCTGGGAGAACAAAAACTTATAAAATTCTTAAAAGCCACCACCTCACAGTATAAAAATAAATTTAAAAAAATCTGGATGTGAAGATTCCAAGTAGTTACTATGGCAAGAAAATAGAATCTAGGTATAGAGCTGCAGGGTTGCAGATTTCAGGAGTGCTCACGTGTGTTGGGTGGGACTTCCAATGATACTGTTGCTGTAGTTATCTTTGCTCCTTGTAACCAATCCCTACCATACTCAATGTTAGAAACCTTAATGTAAAAAAATCTTATTGCTTCATGGAATTCAACATTGGTACAAGTGTTACCTGTCAAGATTCCCTTTCTGGGATGAATAGGTGTGTGTGTGTGTGTGTGTGTGTGTGTGTGTGTGTGTTTCCCAGTAAAATTTGTCACACAATAATGCCTTTAGTTGGGGCTGACCACTTGGCATTGAATATCATATCAGGTTGTCTAAATCCCTAAGAAGACCAGTTCTCATTATCAGAAATAATTGATAACCTGTAGATTTTCATCTAGAGGCAGGTCTTTCTGAAATTTCTACAATCCATATTGGCATGTCAACTGGTGTTTTCATTATGCAGTCTTGCCATTGCATTGTATTGATTCTCTGTGTTATTTAAAGACACTGCCTCTCAGCACTGTTTCTCTAGTTCTTACACTCTTTCTGCCTCCTCTTCCTCAATGTTATCTAAACTTTTAGTTACAAAAGTTGCATTGTAGACGGACCAATTGTAATTATGTAATGCATGATGACTTACTCTCTGCATTTTGACCAGTTGTGGGTCTCTGTAATATTCTCTATCTGCTTCACATACACACACAAAGCATCTTTGGTAAGAGCCGAGAGGTATGCGTATTAGCACATATTTAGTGATATAAGCATAAGTATATTTTATTCTTTCGTATATTAAATCCTGACTGCAGTTTCCCCTCCCTACTCTGGACTCCCTCCTTCCTTTCCTCTCAGTCTCTTCTCCCCACCACCTCCCCCTCCCAGATCCACTCCCACTCTGCCTCTCCTCAGAAAAGAGCAGGAATCCTAGGGATGTCAACCAAATATGGCATAACAAGCTACAATAAGGCAACCACTAACACCAAAAGGGCCCCACAAGCAGGCAAAAGAGTCAGACATTTTCTGAAACCGAAATAATTTCTAACTTTATAACAAATAGTTATTATGGCTGAGTAGTTTGATTTTCTTGTGGAATTCCTAGCAGTGAGATCTAAGAACTTAAAGTAAAGACTATTGTTTAAGAGACTACACATTTTGAAGATGGGGTTTTGGAGGAAAAGCCAACATTCTTTATCATGCTAAAGGTGGCAAAAAGAATCGTGGAAATCTTCATAATTAAAGTCATATTTTAATCTGCAAATAAACTAGTCAGTAAATTTCTCCCAATTTTATCATATTCTAAATAGTACAACATTTGCACCCACCCTCAAACTGCGCTTACCTTAATCTATCTCATGTTCACCCTTAAATTGATATCAGTTGACTATAAATGTGTATAGCATGTCCCACATTAGTAGGCCCCCAGACCTTAGCATAACTGGTACCATGATAGAAGTACCAATCAAGCCTTAAAAGCCAGCATGTAGGCAGGACTACATGTCAACATGAGAACAAAGATCTAACGCATCTAAGTCCTTAGTTCAGGGAAAGACCCTAAAATAATAGCTATGCTTTTTGGCTTCTGTAATTCTGCTTCTGGCTAACTGTTATTGCTAATTGAGGTGGGTCAATTTAGAATATTTTGGGGCTTGAAACTCATACCTAGAAAGATTTAGCGCTATGCTTTGGTCCTAAACTCAAGTTTATTCACAAGACAGCTAATAAAGACTTTCTATTGGCTGAAACACACATCTGAATAGTTTTCTCTTATCTAGTGGATACTGCATAATAGTTGCTACATCTTCAAATCTTGCCTTATGTTGTACATTAACCATCTCTCTGAACCTTCACATTTTTAGATTGGTGAACTATAGTCATTTCTACTGGTGAATTTGATGGACTTTAATCTCTCAACTCATACTTCTATTTTCACCATCAAAGTAAGCTTTAAAAATAGAAATGTCATCAATACTTTCTTCCAAAGATGATCCATTACACTGTCAGCACAATCCAAATTCCTTTCTCAGGCATCGAGTGATCAACCATCTCCTATCATCTTCAAAATTTTCTTGGTTTCTTTCTCCAGACCTTGGAATACCTTACTCCCCAAACATGGCAATCTCATTATTCCCCAGGAAATTGATGCTTGCTCTCTTTAAGCTCTTATTCTGAGTTACACACCATCATATTTTACAGGTCTTTGGCAAATGACATTTTATCAATAAGGCCTGAATTATACCTCATCTTAAAATCCCCTCTAGCCGCACCAGCTCTTATCAAATGGAAATCCTGTTACACTCCTTTACCCTGTAAACTATTCATTCATTTGTTCCCTTATCCTCACTTAGAGTAAGTTTCTGCCGAGACATTCATTTATTTACTAATATAAATCAACGATACCATGATTAATAGGGGGATGTTGATGGGCAAGTTAATGTGATGTAATGAATGTGACAACAAAAGCAAATACTGAACAATGTTGTTGTACCCATGAACAAGACACTTTTATCAGTTAATGATACCTTATAAAAGAGCATAAATTCATCTGTGCGAAAGAAAGTTATGTTTGAGGCATCATACATGACTAAATGGCAACAAAGCATAATATAATGAGAAAATACGATTCAAAATAAATACAACAGTCAGGAAGATGTATAAATATGTAAAAACTCTTGTTTCTGAGCCTAATGTCTTAATTTGAGCCCCAAATCTACATGGTAAGAGGAGAAAAGTGATTTACATAAATATAAAAATATTTTGTTTAAATAAACAAAAGAAAATATTTCTAAGTCACAAATGATGTACCAGAGAAGTGGGTATCTACAGTTGTGATGTGAAGGCCTTAAAAATACAGAGAAGCAGGGAAGAATCCTCTCTGAATAAGTCCATAGCATCTAAGGAGCTGACACATGATACTAACCCTGTATGAGCAGGACACATAGTGTGACAATCTAAAGACAAGAATTTAAGAGGTGATTGTGCTTAATGAAATCATCACACTTCACAGGAAGGTTAGTGAAGTAAGAGAGCTATCAAGATGTTATCAGAACAGATTAAAGAAAAAAGGAAAAAGCAGAAGAGGAGGAAGAGGATAACATGAAGGGGAGGATGAAGAGGGACCATCTCACTATTAAAGCCAATACACGTAAAGACAATTCTGAAAGTTCTCATAAAATCAAGACGTAAAGAGTAAGACTTGATTCTGAATCTCATATGTGGCAGGAAAATAAATAAAATGCCGTCATTCTTAGGTTCGTAGGATGAAGTAAACTGAAGCTGTTCACACACATCAACAAGAAGTGCACTGTGGACAAGAAAACAGGAGTAAGTACCAGTGGAAATGACACTGGAAAATAAGATTTTCTTTTACTTTCTATATCTTGTCTTCAGAAGATTTCAAGACATTAATGTGGTACTCTAGTGATTCAGGAAGATCCTCTGTAATCTCAAGAGAAAGATGAGTTGAGAAATTGATAATTTTAAATGATAGGCTCAAATATAATAATATATACACTAAAAGGCAAAATGTTAGGACCATGTGTTTTCTTATCCATGAAAAGCTTGTCAGAAAAGTAAACCACATTGCAACATGAACTGAGATAAAGACAGAGAAAGCAGCATGCAACGTTTTCAAAGTTTATGTTGAAAAAGGAAGGAAATGACAGTAGTTTAAGGATGAGAAAGTATGTAAAAGAGAAAAGCACCACTACCACTTGGCAGGCAGAGTGGATGATTGACAGAGAACTAAAGAAGCACAATAGTGTAGGAGGAAGTCAGAGAAAAGGAAAGAAAAACAAGAACATGTAGATCAGTTGTCCTGTCTCATATCTGCAGCTGCCTGTTACCAAACACCAGAGATGTGGTAATTTATAATTCAAAATTTCAAAAATAATTTAAAACATAATGCTAGCCCCACCTCTCGCATCTAGTCAAAGCTTTCTTTCTGCTTTTTAACTTCTCAGGAAGAAAGCATGACATCATTGAAACCTAATTATGAGCCACCATGTGAATTGAACTCAGGACCTCTGGTAGAACAGTCAGTGCTCGTAACCTCTGAGCCATCTCTTCAGCCCCATAGCAGAAATTTGTGGTGGCCGTAGTGCATCTGTGGGCATTAGCTGTGACCTACTGTGCTTTCTTTATCTGGAGCTGAGCCTAACCTGGCTTGGGGAGCTTTAGATTCTATTTTTTATGTTTCATGTATTTTAGAGAAAAGAGAAGTTTTATTGATGTATGGGTTTTTGTTTTGCTTTTTTATAAAAAGTTTGATATTAATGTTCAAAAAACAAACAAGAAAAGAAACATAATTATGTTTTTATAAGAACACATCTCAGGTTAGATGATGGTTCAGTGGTTAGCAGCACTTGTTGCTCTTGAGAAGGCCCCATGTTTTATTTCCAGGAGCCACAAGGCAGCTCATAACCATTGGTAACTTAAGTTGCACAGGATTCAAGGTCATCTTCTAACTTTATGGGACACTAAGCACACAAATGGTGAACAGACATATATGCAGGACAACCATTAATACACATAAAGTAAAATAAATAAGAACTTAATAAAACAGAACATACTTGTGGAAACTAACCTAGTTCTTCAGGAACAGCATCAATTCATGCAGGTATTTCCATCATGTCCAAGAATTTCTTTCAACACTGAAATATTGCTAGATAGGATTTTAAGATATGAACTTTGGGGGTCATAGTCCCTTGTTTACTTTCTATTTTGCCATATATATTCACCTTTATGGCTGTATTACAAAAGTACATTTCTTATGAGCATAGATTATGCTGTAATCATATTGCTCTCATAATCTTCTCTCTTTTTACATTTCTTTTTCATTTATTTTACATCCCAGCCACAGCTTCCCCTCCCTCTTCTCCTCCTGTTTCTTGTTCTCCTGGACCCTCCTCCCCTTGACCTCCCTACCCCATTTCATTCAGAAAGAGGCAGGCATCCAATGGGCATAAACAAAGCATGGTACATAAAGTTGAGGCAGAACCTTCTATCCCTCCCTATCTCTGTCCTCAGTTTACCCAGGAGATCCCTCCCCCTTCCCAGGGAAATGCATGCATCCCTCTTTTGGCCCTTCTTATTACCTAACTAGACTGTGGATTGTAGCCAGGTTATCCTTTAGTTTACAACTAGTACCCTCTTATGAGTGAGTACATACCATTCTGATTTGTTTTTGTGATTCTCTCCTCTGTCATCTCATATTAGTCCCTGTTGTTCCCCTATATAACTTTGCTTTTAGTTTAATGTCAGAAAATATGTAAGTTTATGTGTATATATGGACTATGACACCAGAAGCTCAGTTACTGTGTCATCCAGAGGCTTAATGCTTTTTGACTTCTCTATGTCTTCCCTTTTTTTATGTCTGTCTAATTAGATCTAGAGATAGATAGAAGTAACGACTTCTGTAAGTTTCCCTTTTCTCCTCAGATACCCTCTCGACTACCTTTACTTTTCTCTGAATCCTAGCTCAAGTGCAGGCAGCATTCAAGGTAGAGAACTACAGTGGCACAAAGACATAGCTATCTGCTATCATGTCAATCACCTGTGCATGACTGCATCACTGAGATGTGAATCTGTAGAATAAGACTTGTCATGGGGTTTGACAAGTTTGATGGAAAAAATTTAGGGAGAAAGAGAGAAGGGAGGCAGAGAGGAAACAAGAAATAGCATTGGCATCTATATTCAAAGGTAAGATTTCTAATCTGACAATCTATGTTTTGGTACCAATTTGTAATTTTTTTCAGCATCTAATCTAGAGTATTTAAAAACAAAAAGCCAGGCATAGTGCTTTTACAAAGAGATTTTATTAATTTTAATTTTATGAGTGTGTGTGTGTGTGTGTGTGTGTGTGGTTACACACTCAAGCTTTCAAATAGAAATTGTAAATTTCTGGAGTGGAGTTACAAGAAGATGCAGACTACCTAACATGGGTGCTGGGAACTGGTTTTACATTCTTTGCAAGAGCATATCATGATGTATACCATTGAGTCAAGTTTCCTGAACCCCAAGCATAGTATTTTTTAATATTAGAAAATGAATATTTTTGCTGTTCTTGAAGATTTTTTTTTTGGGGGGGGAAGATGCTGCTGTGCTTTTGTGCAATTGAGACAAGTTCTCATTTTGTCACCCAGGCTCTTTCTGAACCACACTATGTATTTCAGATTTTCCTCAGATTCTGGACAATTCTTTGTTTCAGTCTACCAAAAGCTATGACCACCTTTGGCATCGAAGGGTTGATTCCAATAGGCTAGCATTCCATGGCAGCCGGGAGCATTCTTTGTAGGTATGTGATAAAGAAGGATTCTCCTCTGGCTCTGAGCAGGACTTTGGTGAGCTACTTGAAATTCAGTTCCTGCTTGCATTAGCACAATTAGATTCACATTTCTGCTGCCCTTCCAGATGTTAATAAGTTTTCTACTTCCACGACAAACACAAAAATAAAAGGAATAGCAGTAATTTGACAATGGGTTCCAACAGAACTTATTTTAAGACTTTGTTTGACTCCAACAAAATTTTGTCAAACCTCCAGCCAACCACTCAAAAATCTAGCAGTCCTGTGATAAAAAGGCTGACTTTACAAGTTCACAGTCCACATCAGAGATGAATATTTTCTTGCAGTAAATGAGAACCAACACAGAGATCCAAACATGGTTGGATCCTAACCCTACCCCTAACCCTTTCACATCAATAGAAACCTTAAGTAAGACCGGAGTTACAGCTTGATAGAGAAAATATGTCATTGATGATCAACTTAGACTTTTCAAAAGCTCTAACCAAACCCAGTGTCTCCCTCTCTGTCTTAGTCTCTGTCTCTTTGTGTGCATGTGTGTGTGTGTGTGTGTGTCTGTATCTCTGTCTCTTGCTCTGCGTGTGTGTCTGTTTGTCTCTGATTATCTGTTTGTGTGTATATGTGTGTCTGTCTGTCTGTATCTCTGTCTCTTGCTCTGTATGTGTGTCTCCGTTTGTCTCTGACTCTCTGTTTGTGAGTATATGTGTGTCTGTCTGTCTGTATCTCTGTCTCTTGCTCTGTATGTGTGTCTGTTTGTCTCTGACTCTCTGTTTGTGTGTATATGTGTGTCTGTCTGTCTGTATCTCTGTCTCTTGCTCTGTATGTGTGTCTCCGTTTGTCTCTGACTCTCTGTGAGTATATGTGTGTCTGTCTGTCTGTATCTCTGTCTCTTGCTCTGCGTGTGTGTCTGTTTGTCTCTGACTCTCTGTTTGTGTGTATATGTGTGTCTGTCTGTCTGTATCTCTGTCTCTTGCTCTGTATGTGTGTCTCCGTTTGTCTCTGACTCTCTTTGTGTGCATATGTGTGTCTGTCTGTCTGTCTCTTTCTGTCTCTAACTTACAGTGTGTGGACAATAATGAAATCTCTCAGTTCCAGGCTCTGGCTGATTGACAGCTGACTTGATCTCCAACGTGCTGATCATGGATTCATCCTCTGAACCTGAAAGCAGACTCCTAATTAAATGCTTTATTTTATAAGTTACAACACAATAGCAATTAAGACATTTATACTATATTTTATATGCAGTTAAAGAGTTGGTTGAATGGGTCAGAGTGTTTTCTTTGAAAGTGTGAGGACCTGAGTGGAAGTCCCCAAATCTATGTAAAAACAAAGCATCATCACCCCTCCTCTGTGGAAAGACCCAGCTTAAAGACAGAATATTTAAGAAAGCAGAGAAGTCACTGCTTTTCCTCCCTCATTCTCATACAACGCATACATGCACAGCATAGACAAAAAAGTGATGTTAAACATTTTACACTCTCTTAGTTCCAAGAAATACCTATTTATTTGGTTCTTATCTGACTGGCTTTTCTAAAGAAATACTTCTTAATGTATAAGCTGGACAACAGTTTGTAAAGGCAGTGTGTGTGTGTGTGTGTGTGTGTGTGTGTGTGTGTGTGTGTGCGCGCGCGCGCGTGTGCGCACGCGTGCACATATGTGTAAATTTTACTTATTTTGCTTAGAAATAAAGAGAAAAGAGAGGAAAAAAGAACTGTAGCATCCTTAAGATAAAAATATGCTCTTTATTATAAAAAATAAACCATGAAAGTATTTTATGCCTAAATCTTAAACAAAGAAAATATTTGTCTACTTTATAATTTTATCTTCAAAAGCACACATGTGCTGAAATCCTCATTCTTTATTCCTAGACCATTCCCGAAAGGTCTTGGAATAATTGGAGACAGTAGATCCAATGTGACTGAAAGATAGACCCACTATCAAAGATGCTGGTCTGCTGAGCTGGGCAGCCTCTACACAGAGTAGAGGTTGCTGTCATGCTGTCTTCACTGCACTTGATGTAATGCTGTCTTTGCAGGCTTCTGAAGAGTTTTCAGTCTTGAACTGTGGAAGAAAGAATAAAGGGGCAGTGCTTGTGTAGCACAGCCCCCTTTTCTAGCCATCACTTCTTATGAAGAATCCTACACAGCTGTTACTTGCTGAAACTGACCTGCTCACCCTCGTTCTCAAATGGTATCTTGTGCCAAATCTTAGTTTACAAACATATTCTAAGCAGTAACCCTGCCTTGTTTATAAAATTGTCTAAGAGTCCAGCTTGACACAGTGCCTAGCACATAATTTTAAATATTCAACAAATGTGGATTGAACGCTAATAAAATTAACCTATTGGCACCATTTCCTACCTTCCATATGCTCTGGCCCACACTTGTTTATTCCTTGCCATGAGATAATAGGCTATCTTTTTATCAATCAGTTAGTGTCACCAACAGCAATGACTAGCAATTATAATGTAGTTCTACAAAAAACATCATTGGGGACTCCTACCAATAGTATTCCTTCTGTCTTTCTCTTTCAGCTTAATTAAAAATCATCCCTTTTGAGGAAAAAAATTCACAATTTATGACAGGGATAGAGCATCTAATATTCGTCTAGCATTCCTATGCAATCTAGAAAAATATTGGGCAATGTATTTCTGTAAAAAAACAAGAATCCAAAATATAAAGATGTTGGTGGGGATATTGAATAAAAGACAAAAGGAGATAGTCCTTGTAATCTGAATAATATTAATTGGCCTTTAAGGATTATAGTGAATGATTGCTGACTTTGAGAAATAGTCATAATAATGATAGTTTGACTTTTCTGGCCCCATCAGGACCACTGTATCAAGAAATGTTGTTTTTCTTGTGGTTTTGTGACTGAAAAGATTTTGAAGTTTCTAGATAAACAAAATTAGGACTCAGACAACATACATTCTTATTTCAAGGGAAAAGGGATGGCATGCCGAAGACTCTCCATCAAAATAAGAATTGGCTCCTCAAAATCACATAATTCAGATGCTTAGAATATAGAGATAACAGGAAAGAAGAAAGGGCAGGAATAGTAAGATACGAAACTGTGTGGGATTCAAATAAAGTGGGATCTTAAGGACACTCATTCACATGACACTGCCAATAGAAAGTTAGAGGATTCAGGGAAATACTGCTAAAGTTCAATTAAAAAGAACATAAGTTAAATTAAAATTTTGAATGTCTGTGCATACCTATACATATATCTAGTATTTGAAAAGCATTTCTAATTTACTATGCAAACCATATTATTATTTACATCCTAATTGTAAGAGATATTCACATAGACGTACCTTAACATACAGAACAAAATACCAACAAAAATAGAAAGTATAAGGGAAAAAAAGAATAAATATGGCAAATATATTAGATTAAAAATGGTTTGGATGGAAAATAATATTGATTGAGTTTATCAAAATCATTAGAGGACCGCTAAGCAACCCCTAGTGGAATACTTCACACTATTAGTTTCAAAGAAAGAACCTTACTCCCATCAAATGGAAAAGCATGGACAAAGATAAATGAGTAAGAGCTGGAAAGAAAGTGAATGGAAGGATAGGGCTGGACTCTGTTCTCAATGAAGCCACACACGAAATGAGAACTAAGAATGGCAGCGAGACTTCTGTTATCACTCGTAAGATGTTTTGTAATCTGCCTATCCCATTTTTAAAAACACAAGTTAAAAAAAATGTTTCTATCAAAATCAATTTATTTTGTGTTGAACAATGAAACTTCTTAAATAGAAGACATAGTCTGTGAAGCCAAAACCCATTCATCATCTTTTGAGATATAAAATTATTTCAATAAGACACAAGTAAATAGAAAATAAGAGCTGAAGCCATAGAGAAACACATGTTAACAATCTATAGAGCACACATGCCCCGAAAGATGTGAAGAATCAAGAGTTTGCTGGCAGACAAGGCAATTCCTGCCTTCTCAAAACAACAATAGATAAGACCTCAACATGGAATAATTAGACTTTAATAACTGCCATTGAAAGAAATAGATCTTCCCTCAAAGAAATGAAATACATTGTTATTTCTGGAGGATATATGAGTGACCATGGCTGAGGAATGCAAAATTAGTTTACCCCCAATTCTATGTTCAAATTTAAAAGCAGCTCCATAGTTTTAAAGATTAAAAAAGGCCATAAATAAGGGAAATTTAAAATACGCTGGTGGGAGCATCAGAAAGGCAGGGGCAGTGTGATGGAGGAAGATTTTTCTATCAGCCCAAGATGATACCAGATGACGTTCTAAGCTTCTGAGTTGGTGGAATCTGGTGGTTTGCAATGTTAATAGATTTCAAAAGATTTATTACCTTTTAGTCACTGCACTTTAGTCACTTCAGTTCTGACGCAGAAGTGGGCAAGGAATGGCTGTTCAGGGGGCTAAAGTTAGCCTATGATAAAGGAGTTAGACTGTGCACCTACTACTCTCCACATTATCAACATACTAAAAAATAAGTCATTCCCTGCAGACACAACTTCTTCCCATGAGTCTGCACAACAGTAATCAAAAAGGAAAATAATTAAGAAAGTATGAGATCCACACATCTTCATTATATCTTACTTCTTCAAACTTGTTTGTCCTGTCCCAGGAAAACAAAATCATAATAAAATTACCCTTAAATTTGCTTTCAGGGAATCTCTCTTCTATTCAAGTCCCAAATGGCGATAGTGTGCTAACAGTTCCCAGAGTTTTTATGCTAAATATTAACTTTACAACTCATGTTGAACATACTATGTGATCATGTGTGCACGATGAAGAAGAAAACATAGTGAATGGGATTACTGAGAAATAGAACTCACTGAGAGAAGGTGTTGCCAATTTTGTGTCACTGGATTATGCTTCCCATTCAGCTTCCATAATACCTCCGATCTTTCAAAGGTTTGCTAAAATTTAAATGATTTTTTTAACTTTGCTACATTTTATTGATGTTCTTCTATTCTGTCCCCTAAAAGTTAATTTCAAACAATCAAAACAACTTTTCAAATGAAATATTCTTGTGGAGCAACCCTTCTACAGTCAAAGTTTTTTGTTTATTTGTTTTGTTTGTATGTTTTAAATCAGTTTATTCACCCATCATCTTTCAATAAAATAAGAATGCTTTTGCTTAAAGTCCACTGGTGAATGAGTACATCCCCTGCTTACCCTTCTGGGTTTGTGAGACCTTGCTCAGGAGGATAGTCTCCAATTTGTGGTGGGCATTTGTGGGCATTAGCTGTAACATAGTGTGCTTGCCTCATCTGTAGCTGAGCCTAATCTGGCCTGAAGTGCCTTAGATTTTTATTTTTTTATGTTCCATGTATTTTATAGCAAAGAGACTCTGAGAACAGTTATTTTCATTACTTAATATGCCTACATAAGAACAAACTAGCTTCAACTACTGTTAAATTTTAAGCTATATTTATCAAGTTTCTCCGTTTATGATATCCTCAATGCTGTATCTTTTAAAAGAAATTTCAATACAAATGGGTCTTTTATATAGTAATAGATATTGATAAATAAGTAGATAAAAATATTGCATACATATGATAAAAAATAAAATAAAATATTCAGAGAATTTTTGTAAAGGTAAGATTTTTAGATATTGAACAAATTTTTGCTTGTCTTTATTTTTATTATATTATTTTTAAAATACATTTTAATTAGATGACTTTCCTTCTTTCATTGTTCATGTTCCTTCCCTCCAAACCCTCCATTGACTGACACCCTTACTCTCAAATTGAGATCCTATTTTCTTTTATTATTGCTTCATATATAAATATGCACAACCCAGTGAATCTGCTTTCGCAATATGTATGTATGTCATTTTAAGAATGGGCCTTCTTTTTAGACAGCAAATTAAGTAGTTCATGCCTATCAGATGTGAATTCTCTTTTTCCATTCAGTCATTAGATACCCGACTTCTATGTTTACATGTGGAATTATGCCACTTTTATTTTCTTCCTTCTATGTTATATCTATTTATGTTGTCATTGTTCAAGTCTTGCTACTCCCATTTACAACAACATGAAAGACAATATACTTGGAGTTGGTCTCTCGGAGGAGATGAATATATCTACAATGTAACTTTAAAGAAACAGACTGAGTAAGGCATTAGAAAATAGATGGACATCTGTGTTCTTTACATTGCTAGAACGAATTTGGTGAAATGACCAGCTTACCAAAGGCAAAGAACCTGATACTGGTTATAATCTTAAGTTTCATATGTATTTAACATTTTTCTCTTCAGAAAATCATGTCTTATCCTTTGTTTATATATGCATGTTTGGTTTCATTTAGCACACTGTTGAAATAAATGTCCAAATTTCTTTTGTATTAGCAATAAAAAAGTTGTTCTTCTATATATAGGCTTTAAAAATTAATCTTACTTTGCCATTTAGCAATGATGTGAGTTTGAAGTGATTTACTAGTGATAATTTTTAATTCTATCTTCATCCTTGTACTGCATTCTGAAGACACTAAATGTAGTTACTACATCCATGCAGCTGTGAAATTCTTACTGTTCTTACTCCAACTTCTTCTAATCTGTCTCCTCTTCTTCCTTGCCTCAGTGTCTTCTACATAGATCATTTTAAATTTATATCTTGAATCACTTTGAGCTTGTGCTATTCTGAACTCTTTTTTAAATTGAAATATGGAGTGAATGTTTATACTTATGTTCACAGCATAAGATTTAAGACGTGACTGAAGAAGCAATGAAAATTTCCCTTTTCTGATATACAATTACAGTTAAACATGTAAGAATTCTTTCCTCTAATTTTCAAATGTTTTAAATTTCTATACTAAATTTAAATACTGCAATAGATGTGGAAAAGTGCTTTAACTTTTAAAACAAGGTAATAGAAGCCAATGGGCAGGTTCTAGGGTTAACCATAACCAAACCATGCCAGTTGACAAAAGAAGCATCAGTGGTGGCTTGCAGTAGGCAGAAGGGGAGTGAGAAATGTCTGTAATATCCTGACATTTAAAAACAGTTTTCACTTGAAAAGTTTTAAGCAAAAAGTTAAGATGGCATATATTATTTTTAAAACCTTCCTAAATAAAGTAATACTATGAGATATCTTCCAGACAGAATTATAAAGATGTAACTTAAGGAAAACAGTTGAACGATGGATATGTTAATGTATTAGTAACATTTGTCTTACATACTCTATCTCTCTCTCTTTCATTTTATCTCCCTGTCTCTCTGGTAATTATATAATTTTAATTAGCACAAGGTGCTACATATATAGTATATATATGAAATATATTTATTTTCATATACACACACATATATTTAAATGTATATACATATGTGATCTATTTAAAATCTTAATGCTTTCAGGTAGCAAGGGCTGGTGTTTAACAACATCTAGCTTTTTTGTTCCAGGGACCTTCCTTTAGCTCCTTCAACTTGGATAAACTAAACAGTATACACACAGATGGTGAAACGTTATGTTATCCTCTTCGGAAGAGATTAGCTTCATTAAAATGAAAATTAGCTTCCACCTGCTAAATGTGGCTTGGCACTGGCTAAACAGCATTCCCAATGGGAAAAAAAAATCAAAAAGCCTTTTTTAAAGATTGAAAAAATATTTTGAAGCATCAAAGGGCTCAACCAAGACGCAAATATATACTTTTTAGTAAAAGTACCAAACAAAAGCATTGGCCTTTATTTATTGCTTTTATTTGTAAAAAGATTAGAATTAAACTGTGAACCAAGGCTTCTGAAAGAGTGTGTGACTTCCTTAGGTAGAAGGCCAAAGAGAAAATGTTAATTATTTGCTTCTCAATGAGCCAGTAAACAGAAATATCTAAAGAGCTGACACTGTGTTTTGGAAAAGTGTATGAAAAGGCAAAGATATTTGGAAGAGTAAGATAGACTGGCCACATATACATAGTACCCAGGAGCAGTCACAGTGCATCTAGATTAATCTGCATTGTCCTAATTATTGGCTGCCATCCAGATCAATCTCTAATGAACACAACACTTGTCTGTGTTTACTCTCACCTACAGTGAAATGCCCCCTTAGACAAGCAAATGAAGGCTAAATCATCTTTGCTCTCATAAACATACACTGAGAATCTGAAGGAAGACAGAAACATGTATGGCCTAAAGTCAGGTTATTTTTTTTTTTTTGTATTTAGAACTTGAAATTCTTTTCTAGTTTCAGGATGATTTTCCTAATTTTTCTTGAAGTCAGATCAATAAAATTCACTAGCTCTGAGCAAAGTATCCTGGAAACTCTCTCCACCTGTTTCTACTGATGATTTGCACATGTTCTAATCTACTTGACTATGCCTTGTGCTTTATAATTCTAGTAAGCTAGATTCTTTCTAGAAAAAAATTATTAGAAAGATGGGCAGGGGACACCAAATACTGTGGTTATTGTATGGATGACAGTAACTTTAGCGGTTATGGATCATTAACACAGAGTCATTATGAAGTTAACACCAACATTAGTCATCAAGAAAATGAAGAAAAATTTGAAGTGCGTGTTAAAAATTATTTTCCAAACATTGAATACCAACACCAAGAATGTGACATTCATATTATAAACTTCGGCGACCTAAAAAATACACATTCACTTCATGTTAATTTTTAATTGATACAATTTTTTTCTCAATTTTGGGAAAATAATCTTTTTATATATATTTTAAGTTAAAAATCTCTTTTTAATTCTTTATTTATAATGTCGGCTTCTAGATGCATTCACCCCTAGCTGGGGATCTCCTGGCGATTCTTCGATGTTGGGAGGCAGGTGGTCAATTTTCTTTAAAGATATAGCTATTCACATGTTCTGGGAGAAGAACAAAAACTTGCAAGATTTGAGCAAGACAA
The DNA here is from genome assembly GCA_004025045.1 of Sigmodon hispidus. Classification (NCBI taxonomy): domain Eukaryota; kingdom Metazoa; phylum Chordata; class Mammalia; order Rodentia; family Cricetidae; genus Sigmodon; species Sigmodon hispidus. The sequence continues at coordinate 33,750 of PVIH01010798.1, forward strand.
AAATGCCTCAGTGGGGGAAGAAGACATAAAGTGGGTTGGGTAGAGAAAGAAGGTGAATTTGCGAAGACTTGGTAAACAGGGAAAATGATGATTAAAACATATATGAAAATTAAAAAAAAATTAGTAAAAGTAAAACAACCCAAAAAACTCTGTAGGTGTCGTTCCATAGGCCATGCAGTTGAGAAGTAAAGTTTGTTCAGACTTTTTCAGAAATGTAAAAATGTAATTAGATGTTCCTTGCCAATTAAAAGATAACAATTACCTGGGGGTCAGAGCTATGGATTCAAAAGAGAGTGAAGAGGGTATGTAGGAGGGATTGGAGGCAGGAAATAGAAGAAAAGGAAAAATGATATAATTTTAGATAAAAATAAAACATTTTAAAATGATATGATACATTTTGAAGAAAATGCCATCTATTCATATATACATGTCAGATGTCTACTCTAGGTCACATCATCAGCATTGATTTAGTGCTTTGGGATCATTTATCAATGGATTGAACAAAATAGAGAAAGCTGACATCTATTGTCCTTCATATTAAACAGTTATTCCTTCCTTCCACAGGTAGACAGTTCTGGGGGTAATTACCAACCATTCCATGAAGCTATTTTCTATTTTGATGTAGACTTATATCAGTTATATACAGTTTGTAAATTCCATAGTTATAAATTTTGTAAGCAGTAGCAATAACCAGTTTAAAATACTGTCTTACCTTATTCAGATTCCAAGGGTCTTAGAAATCTGGATCTCATTAAATCTGTCTAACAGCATATTCTCTATATTTTTACAACATTTGCAACTTTCTTCACTCATACTTGAAAAGTTTAATCATTGCATTCCTAATTATCTCTATCTATTAACTATAGCTTAGCAAAAATAGTCACCTACTACCATTATTCTTTTCATCTTTGTAATATTGCTTCATCCCATTTATGTATATACGACTCATCTCCTTCTTTCTTTGTTTCTTTACTATTTACTTGAGAATATGACTTACAGGTTTAATTTTCACTAATAGAAACTAACACTGCCTTATAAGTAGAAATTCCTTCTTCTGGGTTGGTAACCAGATGCTCAGAGTTCATATAAACTGCATGTGTTCACTGTATGAACACAGGGAGCTGGACATGTAGCCCTGATACTTTTGCACTTTAAATGACTGAAGTAGGAAGCAGAGAGTTTATCTTTATGCTCTCTCTTGGGGATAATTCTGGTTTGGTTCAGCCAGAAACACAATGTAAAATGAACAGACTTCAAGCTGAGTGCTCTTTCTGACTGACAGCAGAGTGCTGACTTTTAAATAGGTTTTATTCTTTCGGTATTTGTAAAAACAATTTGATGATTGGTATTTGTATGTTTCATTTAATTTTTAACATCATTGTATTTCTGTCTCACCCCAAATAAAAGCATACTTATATATATATATATATATATACATATATTGCAATTTAAATTAGTGTCCAGTTTGGTAATTTTGCAAAATACTAATGCATAAAATTTAAGGTTGAATTCTTATTAGTAATTTTCCTTATATTTTAAATTTTTCTTGAAATAATTATTAGATGACTTGGCACTTTCTAGTAAAATTAGTGATGCCACTGTTACACCTCAAATACACAAAGGAGACAGTGTTGAAACATACATTTTGTCATTCCTACATAACAAAAGTGCTTGTATCTTGTGTTCAAAAGATGAAAAATCACCTTGCCATTTTAGTAACCTTTAGGAAACAGTGTGATCTGACTCCAATAAGAATAACTGGCTGGCCTAACACACTGCAAAACACAAGAATCTTCTTTATTTGTTTTATAATTATCAAATACAGTATTACTATTCATGTGAATTATTTCTGCTCTAGGGATACATTTATTCAGTTAACTATCACTAAAGTCTGTACAGCACATATGCACCAAATCCATACATAGCTTTGTTGTTACTAAATTTTCTTATTGTTATTTGCCTTCAAGAGAATGAGGCAAACTTTGCTATCATGAAGGAAATAGTATCTATTTAAATAACGGGTTTTAACCAATTCATATACACTCTGAGGAAGAGTATGGGATTATGGCTTCCAGGACAGTCTGAGCTACAGAATGAAACTTTGTCTCAAGAAACTGGTTAGCTAATTTTTTTTTTACTTCTTTATTTTGTATTTAACGAAAAAACAGTAACATGAATTTAAAATGAGGAAAAGTTAACAATAACTATACAGAGGATAAGAATCATAAGCATGGCTTATCAAGGGTGGTAATGCAAATAAGATTGCTACACATATATTTACTATGTGTTCAGCTTTCCCTCTGAAATTTTTTTTTCCCATCCCTGTATATCCTTATTCAAGGTCCCTTCCCCCTCCCACCACATCTTGACATTTTTCTTCTCTGCAACTACCCATCCCTTCCTTGGGCAGGGAGCAGACAGTCCTATGGTCCCACTGACCCAATAATGCTTGGATCAGTCTCCACTCCTGGCCAAATCCAGTTTTGTCCCCCCTCCCTCAAGAATGAGTCTGTTATTCCTATAGTTGGAGTGGGGTTCGAAGGGTCAGTCCAGGGTGTTTCTGATCCCAAGCTGTTCAGTGGTTGTGGTTTGCCGCTTTGGCATGTTTGGCTTTTTTTCTTGTTTGTTTAGAGACCACTAGTGAGTGAGTACATCCCCTGCTTATCTCTGAGATTGTGATACCTCGCTCAGAAGGATATTCTCCAAATCCATCCATTTGCCTGCGAATTTTAGGATATCGTT
>PVIH01010798.1:36591-73138 GCA_004025045.1 Sigmodon hispidus
TATTCCATTGTGTAGATGTACCACAGTTTGTTAATCCATTCTTCAGTTGAGGGACATCTAGGTTGTTTCCAGGTTCTTGCTATTACAAATAATGCTGCTATGAACATAGTTGAGCTAATACCTTTGGTATGTGAATGTGCCTCTTTAGGGTATACACCCAGAAGTGGTATTGCTGGGTCCTTGGGGAGATTGATTCTCAGTTTTCTGAGAAACCTCCTTGTGAGTGATTCCAGTGTTAAATATATGGAGACACTCACTTTATCTTTTGCTTAGTGGGAAATGAATAAAAAGGAGGTAAAATAGTTCATAATTTACATTGTTTTTTAGAAATTACTAGCAAGTGCCCAGGAGTTCAGAGGTAAAGGATGAACAAGACTGACTGCATCCTGTGGCAAGTCTTGAGACTGGAGTGGATGTGAACATTTCATCATTAATATAAAGGGTTAGGCAAAGGAAGGAATAACTGTTTAATATGAAGGACAATAGATGTCAGCTTTCTCTATTTTGTTCAATCCATTGATAAATGATCCCAAAGCACTAAATCAATGCTGATGATGTGACCTAGAGTAGACATCTGACATGTATATATGAATAGATGGCATTTTCTTCAAAATGTATCATATCATTTTAAAATGTTTTATTTTTATCTAAAATTATATCATTTTTCCTTTTCTTCTATTTCCTGCCTCCAATCCCTTCTACATACCCTCTTCACTCTCTTTTGAATCCATAGCTCTGACCCCCAGGTAATTGTTATCTTTTAATTTGCAAGTAAATGTTACTGATGTTTCATTCAGATGTTGATTGTTTTCCGTTGTTACTGATTATTATCAAGTTATGATTCAACAAAGTATTCCTGGTCAATTGTATGAAAAGGATGCTGCATCCCTGGGCTGCAATTATGTACAATTATAGAGCCGGGGTCTGTATTAGTGTGCTTTATTTCCTAGGGGGAAGAAGAAAGACAACAGGAAGAAACAAGACTAAGAACTGCACTAGCCAAATGCCTCCTCCTACACAGTCTCCCATCCTATTATTTTTCCTTTATGCATAGTTAGATGATGCAAAGCAGGCACCATTACTGAAATTATGAGTATGTTATATATAAAAAAATATTGAGAATTTAGTAAACATAAAGATGGCATCAAGTTCTCTAGCTTTTTTAAATATTAGAGCAGGTATATATTATGAAATATACCATTAATCTCAGGTTGAGAAGGAGCTGCGCTATGAGATCATTTCATGCTAAAAATTCAGAATCAGCACTTTTCCTATGCAAATGACAATTTTCTATGATATTTATTCCACATTCCTTTAGGATAGCATCACAGACTCTAGGGGAGATAGTCACAATGAATCAATATAAAATAAATCTTCCTGACATCTACTAGCTTCAAGATACTTTGAAATAAAGAATATCCCCACTTCTTATTCAAATTAAAAAATCCCTTGGGCCAATCTGCAGCTTAGCATCCTGCAATAGTATTTCCTTTATATTGCTAGGTTTTGAAAAACTTCTAGAATATTTGGAAAGGACTCTTTCTTTGGGGCTTCACGTTAAGCAGAAAGATTTTCCCAAATATACGCTACAGCAACAGAAATGCAATTAACCATCAATGAACACCTAAAATTTACTTTTTCTCACTCTTCATTTGTACATAGTCTTAGTCAGTTCTGTTTACTGCCATCTTTGCCAACTCGGATATCTAAAATCATCTTTTAACTAGGAACACTATGGACCCTACAATTAGGCTTAAAATATATTCATGTATTTTTTAGGTCACCAAGTCACACAAGAAAAAGAATATTATGGCAAGAGAAGATTCCTAAGTGATGGCCAACTCCATGATTGCATCTCTTCGTATCCAATCCCGTGAGATGTGAAAAAGCAAGTATTTTCACTAATTTGAATTTATATAAGAATGGAGTCATGGGAATGACTAGGAATGCAAGTACTAATTAGTAGACCAGGGATTTCTATAGAAGATGTATGCTTCCAAAGCTCAAAACCCAAATCAATACCATGCTCATTACATGGTGTTCTTTATATACACTCTAGTGACTCTGCTAAACCTGATCTAGAAGTTTCAGCTTGACTATATTCTCATGTCTCTTCTAATCTTGTTTCCAACTCTGCTTTAGTCAACAAAGCTGCTCTCTTCTAATTGTGACTTTGTTTAAAATTGATTTTTCTATCTCCCTTACAAAGCTTTACTGTGTAGAAGCAACACACAGTCTTCAATGTTTCAAGATGTTTTCTTTGAGCATCCTGCATAATGTTGTGCCTTAGTATATGAAATCCTTGACTTATTTTTCATATCCAGTACTTAATAAAATAGACCAGTATTTGGGACTATAGAGGTCAAAATAATGTTCATTCATATATATACTGAGGTTGTACTACCTAGAGAATAAACTTCTGTGCATTCTGCAGAAAGTATCCCTCTACCTTGTCCTTGCATGTTTTGAGGCGTTTTAAACCTAGTCAATTCCTATAGTTGTGATTGGGTCTACTGCTAAGTCTCTCTGCATCTTGGAATCATTCCTTAACAAAGAAAATCACAATGTTGTACCTCAAAAAAATCTATGCATAAGTAGTGAGGTGAAAATCACACAAAGCACTATATATAACTAGCATAAATTAAAAACTAACCAATATTACTGGCTATTACAATATTTGATATTACAATATTGTCAGTCAAATGTTCTGTAAAAGTTTATGAATTTTCCTTCCTATATACTTAACATGTTCTATGACAATGTGACTAAAAGCAATAGAATTTATGGATACTTAAATTTTTGGTAGTTTATATGGGAAGCCACTTTGAGACTGACATATTATCATATGCACTTAGCAAATCTATGACATTTAGTAATCTAAGTATGGTTCAGTATTTATTGTCCTTATATCTAATTTTTCCAGTTTTAGAATTGTTCAGTAATATTTGTGACACCATGGAGCACTGTAATTTGTATCAGAGAATGATTACAAGGCAATCTGCAGCTTAGCACCCCACAGTAGTATTACTTTTCTGTTGTTAGGGTTTAACCTGTGTTTGAGAGACTTCTAAAAGTTTTCAAAAACTTTATCTTTGAGGATTCACCAGAGTCTACTCATTAAGGAAGACATTCTACCCAAGAAGAAAATGGGGATTGGGGGATCAGATGGAAAAATTAGGTAAGGAACAAATCTTCTAGAAGAGCCATTCCCTATTGCTCATTGCTTCCTGGTGGTCTGAGCAAGCAGCTTGTCATTCAACTTTTTCCTCAACCATTGGAGAGATAAAGATATTTTTAAGAAAAGGAAAATTGAGTGGGTCCACTATGGGGAACTTTTAGAAATCCCAATCTACTGGATCAGGAGTATTATAACCTGACACCACAGAGCTATCATGGCCCATAACATTATTAATCCATGTCCCAAGTGTTTAACAAGAACTAAACAGTGATCAAGCAGGACTGCCTTTATTTGCTTAGCTTTAATTTACATGTCAAAGAACATATCACTGAACACTACTCACACAGTGGCTGGCACTAACCTCACAGAATTACACATTGGCTAACCTGGTCTGCCTCCCTTTACTTGCCATGAAGTACATGCCAGAAAATCACACACACACACACATTCTTCTTCACTGAATACCATATGTATCACAATGAAGACCTCTGTAGCACATTGCTTGGTTCCATAGATGGTTCTCAGCTCTCCTACGTTCTAAGAGTCTATACTCTCTTTATATTCTGGTCGAAATGTTGAATTAATTCACCATTCTCTACCCCCATCTATGCTGTTTTACAGAGACTCTACAACAGCCATATTAATCCCAATCACTTTTTATTTTAGAATAAGACTGGCAGAAAACAGCACACAGAAAAATTTAACTCTGGGACACCACATCAATCTTTACTCCTTAAATAGCTTTTCTAGCGTAATTGTCACAGCAAGGGAAATTTTCCTACCGTACCCTTTATCTCTGCAGGAACCTGGATGGACTTCTCCAAATGTAACCGGTGTGACTTTAACTGTTCTCACTGCAGCTTGGCAAAATAATCATCTCTCACATTTGTCTGGTCCATGCCACAGGCTCCAGGAATCTCATGACAGCTGGGGAATCTCATTTAGAATTATGTAATCCCTGTGGCCAGGTACTATCTTACTATATTTGTGTAATTATTTGTGATTTTGGAGACAATATTTCACTGTCTAATCAGGCTGTCTAGAGTCCAAAATATAATAATGGCTGGCAGAGACATCTCTGTAAAACAGGCTAGCCTCAAATCTGAAGCAATCTTCCTGCATCAGTCTCTCAGGTGCTAGAATTGTAGGCAGAAGCTACAGGGACGAGCTACCTTTTATCTTATATACTTTACTATTAAAAGCTAAAAGACAATATCTAAAATTAAATGTGATAGAATATAGAAATAACATTAATAACAAAAATATTATTGCAAAGTACTACATAAAATTACCATACTTATTAGAGAAGATTTAGTTACCAAATAGTACTCCCTTTTTAAATTATTTTATTTTTAATGTGGAAATCTTCACTAAATTGTGTTATACTTGCACAAAAGTCATGCTAGCCTTTCTGCATTGCATATATACCACCAAAGCAAGGACTCCTTAGGTATCCTTATGGTATCTTCAGAAACCTGTACTCAGTAAGGGGTCCAACATAAGACAGAATTGGGCAACACTATTCCTTAGGATATGACTGAACATGAGACTGTATAAGCAAAGTACAATTTAAAGCTTTCAATGTTATACAGGTCGTAGCTTGTGTTAAGGAATATACATTTTAAACACGGTCGCTGTATTTTACATGAGTCAGAATATTTTAATGGAGTCATCTATTCATGTTACCATTTAACTAATTCTACAGTATCTTTCTAGTCTGTAGAGAAGCTGCAAAACTGGAAGAATGATTTAGAATTTTTATGATGCACATACATTTCCCATTACCATGCTTTGAATGTTCAACCATAATGCAGTAATTATGAGATAAGATGTTTGTATCTCTTCTCTTGATAATTTATCTAATTTGCTGATATTTCTTCCAGAAATCTTAGTAATATAACAAATTTTTAGAAAAAGAAGATTCTGAAGGCACATAAAAGGAAGACTGAAAGCTTCCTTTACAAATTTGAGTTATATAATTTTCACATTTGTGTACTTCACAATAGTGAATATATTAATTCTTCACTGTTTGTGACTGTTAACATATCCAGTCATTTTCTGCTTACTCAAGAGTTTTAAGGTCTAAGTGATTCCTCTACTGCACTGAAGTTATGTTTACCACCCCTGTCAGAATATAAAGAACTGAGACCTCAAACAATTAAATATGAACAGAAATAATTATACCAGAGTCTTCAAATTTGGAAAAATTTTGCAATTGAGAGAACTGAAAATTGTCTAAAGATTATGGGGTTGGAAGGAGTCATTGCTAAAAAACAAATTTTGAAATAGAAATTTTGGAAGTAGAGAGTAAAACAATATAAAAGTTTGAGTACAAAGAAAGAAATTCTGGCGGCCAGGAAACATTTGTTGGATAAATTTTTGCTGAAAACAATGTATTACTGAAGACTGACTCTAGGGCCCAGGCATGCTAGGCAAGTGCTTTATCACTGAGCCATATCCCTGTCCCCTCATAGAACCCACGTAAAATCTAAATGGAAGAATGTTCTCTGTAATTCCAGTACAAAATGAGCAATAGAAAGAAACTCAGGGCCAACTAGACTGGCTGAGGCTGGCTACTTAATGGGATCTGACTTAAGTCAGAGACCCTGACTTAAATAAGGTGGAGAGCAATTGAGGGACTCACAGGCAGTTAACCTCCAGGTTTCACAGACAAGTGCACACATGCACCTACACATCTTCATCCATCTGTGCCTACATGCACACAAACTTCCATGCACATGCACACAGACCATACACACACATACGTACAAAATTAAATCAACCAGCCAGCCCCACAGCTAACCAAGCAAGTAACCAAGCAACCAGACAACAACAAAAATGAACCAGGAAAGCTGGAAAATACACAGCTGCTTCAGTTTTTCCCAAGACAGTGCATGGAAAGTGAAGAGAAGGGCAGGCCAACTCTGTTCCTCTCAGGCCCTCAGGGTTAGCTCACCCGTGACCCAACAATAGGGTCAGCTTTAGAGTGCTGCCCAAACAGAAAGCAAAGGCTCCTTTCTCCTGGGCTGATTTCTCGAGAGTGATACTCAGTAAACAGGGAAATATTAATAACTTCACGGTATATGGGTTTAAAAGCTCTTAACACATACCCTACAAACTAGGAAAAAATTAAAAAAATATTGCTAATGACTATTGGAGATTGTCAAAAACAGTAGCATTTCCACACAAGTTTTTCTTAAGAGAATCCTCCCTGTGTAGCTCCTGCTCTGCTTGCTTAACTGACAGAAACTGATAATGTACATAATTTACATTAATAAATTCATAATACAAATCTATGTTTTACATAATCAAAGAAATGGGTATAATTTTAACCAAATACTACTAATGTGTGGTAAAACAAAAGAAAACTCAAGATAGAGAAAATATATACCCAAATATCAATAATAATAATAAAAAAAATTAATGAAAGCATTATGCTACAATTTACAATGGTTCAAATTGTATCCATGTACAATTCTCCAAGTTGAATTTGTTAAACTTCATATTTTATATCTACCTTAATCTGCCATTTTACCTCCCTCAGATTTTTCTTCCTATTGTTTTTATGGCATCTTCAAATATCATAGTAAATCTTCCCTCCTGTGTAACATGATACTGCCCAATTGCAGGCATAGCATTTCCCATTCTGAGTTAATTAATTTATGTCACTAGTCACTTAGGATGGTAACCTCTATTCCAACAATTAAAACTCTAAAAGACCTTCAAGTATTTCTTGAAATAGCAGTACATTTATTAGCTGTAATTATTTTCAAAAACTGGTTCAAATTTTCTGTTAACCTAGAACAGGACACTGCCTCAATTTTCTCACATTTGAAATTAATAAATCTTAGTCTATTTTATAATATTTACATGTTCATTAGAATAAGACAAAATATTATATATTACTAATGTATGCTACATAATCATTAATTTACTAAATTGTTTAACATATCCCAGTCTCAAGAAAGAAATTTTACTATTAACTATATTTGGTTTACAGTACCCAAAAGCATTTTATAAGATAAATGGCAGAGGCTAGGTAATCTCTATATTTCTTACTACATGTAAAATTGCTTCCAGAGCTTTCATGGACTTTGTAAAACCAGATTATTAACTACACAACATGATTACACCTCAGAGCAATATACTTTTTTCCACATACTCTGATATCAGTACTGATCATTAATAGCTACATATGCACTAGATTGCATGATATTTTCCTGTGGTTCACAATCTGATCTCCTCTGTATTATTTCTAACTCAAAAAAAGGGAGTTGGTAGATCTGCATAGCGAGAAGAGCTTTGAAAACTAGGAAAATAACCTTAAAATATACTGCCGTAAGAGCTTCCAGAGTTAGCAACAGCAGCAAACACCAGTACTGAGAAGATGACAGAAGCTATTCCCAAATATGAAATTCTGCTTGGTAATTGAAAAGAAAAAGAAAATAAGGAAATATCTATGGAGGTGACAAATAAATATGTTCAAGTATGTCACTTCTTTATCAATGTAGTAAATGTATTACTTCTTCTTAAAAGCAAAAAACAAACAAAAATAAAAAAAAACACCTGTTTTATAATTTTCCATTGGGAATGAAGCTTCCATTGAACATTTTCTGAGTGAACACCCGGGAAATTTGCAAAGTGGAATTCTCTAAAAAAAATGTGACATGAATATGGTCATATAACTTTATGCTCTTGTAGAAAGTTTAAAGTTAAATCCCTGGTTAGCTGTATAACGACACATAAAGTATAGATCAACTTGTCTTCGATAATTACATGCATGAGTCATTCGTTAAGATCTACAAGTCATGCCATGACAACATCTTAGTATATGGGGATAAAATGATTAGTGGGAATGAAGCCAACAATAGCTTTCAGGAATAATTTTACATATAAAAATTCACTTGTTGGAAGAATAGAACCATTACTATTTCCAAATGCACACACTGAAAAGATTTCTTGGTACTACATTAGTAAATAATTTACATTTTAGATTATAGTGCCTGCTTATTCAGAAAAGTTAGTACAAAGCAGTCCAGGATAAGAACTGTCTGAATGTGGGCTGGCTGATAGATAAACCTGAGGTGTTGTAAATGCAGTATTATAGAAACTTCATGCCATGAAACTAGAAGGAAGGCAGCGATAGATTACATTATCTATACATTAATTTTTAAGTAGATGCTTTACCAACTTCATCAACAATTATTTATTCAGATCATACAACTCCCAGTATCTACTCTTATTAAAGCATAACCAAAACAAAACATACATAAATGTATGTATATTTACTACTTGTGTATATATGCAAATTTGTGGTATGTATATATAGTATATTTTATATGAATATTAATGCATTCACTTTCATTTTTAAATGTTTTCTTGAGAATTTGCAGCCTTCTTCTAAAATTTTATGATATATATTGAAACCAGAAGGCAGCTGAAGGGACTATGACACTGAGCTGAAGGAAGAGCTGAAATAGATATGTTCATTGTGCTCATCTGCCCCAAAGGGAGAGAGAGAGAAATGGTGAGTAGAGTATGTGGATTCCCATATTAAGCTTATTCAGCTATGAACTGACACAATCAAGCATACTATCTCTGCCTCAGTAAGCACAGGAATAGGATTTGGAAAACCTCCAGTGAGCCAGACAGTGATACATTTAAAAAAAAAACTAGGTCACTGGAAGCTGAATCTTTACATTTCAAAGATGTGTCTATGTAGGTGTTTGAAGTGAAGTAACTTGATTTTATATTTATGTTATAATGTGATGGTGATGCTCTGGAAGGTTAACTACTGAGATCTTAGATACCCTTCTGTTTGCAAAGCAAACAATTATAGCTTAATAAATCAAATGTACTATGATCAAGATTTTTATTTTTGTATTTTTCACCTAAGGCACTAAAAGTAAAAATTTTATTCCTTCCTCATAGTACATCATTATAGAACAACTAACAATGAACCTATAAACACTTGCACATTCCTGACAACAGTTCAGAGTGAAGCTAAATATGACTTTGTAAGTTTTCCTCCACAATTACACATATTTAAGTGATTGTCTTTCATTGACTTGGATAGGTCCCACGCCATTCTTTGATAGGAAATATTACAGAAACTATGTTAGCTTAACCAATTAGAAAGAGAAGAAGTTTTTCAATTTCTAAGACTTATCAAAGTATTTTAAAGTTGTTTCATTTCACAACGTATTTAAACATCCATAATTAATGTCAATTAAATAAATGTTATGCAGCTACCATAATCATTTAAAATTGCTGTTTGAGTCCTGTGTCGAAGTGGTACACAAATGCAGTCTTAGCAGTTGGGATGTAGAAGCTGGAGGAGTAGATTTTGTATTGCAGTCTCAGCTATACAGTAAGCTTGAGGCCAATAGGGGCTACAGAATGTCCCATGTCAGGTGTGTGTGTGTGTGTGTGTGTGTGTGTGTGTGTGTGTGTATGTGTGTGCTCTCACACACTCACAGAGGGGGGGAGAGGGTAGGAGAGAGGAGGAGAGGGAAATACATTTTCAAATACCACACATAGAAAAGTATTTTGATATTTTTCCTGTGTAAATGTTATACCTAAATTGTGTCACACTTCTTTATTTTTAATTAATAAATGATCTTAGAATTGAAATCACTCTGTTATTTCAACAGGTGAGACAGATATGATCAGGACAATAATAGATGTAGGATACCTATGCATTTATAACGATATTTCAAAATACTGAGAGCCTTCAACAGCTGTGTGGTTTTTAGTGCCATGTTCAAACATTGTGTGTCATAGTTTCATTTTTTATAACATATAAGATAATATTTATAAAAATTTAAGAAATAATATGCTTAGTGCATGGAGATTCTGAGTTTCTAAAATTTGGCACAGTTCTACATTCTAACAAAATCTTAGACAAATAATCAAGAGAACATTTATTTTTATAATAGCTATAAAATAAAACACTTAGATATTAAATCAGGAAGTAAAACATCTGCATCCCAAAGCTGTGAAACAGTGATAAAAAAAATTGGTTAAGGTGAAAAGGAAGAAAAAGTATTGTATATTCAAGGTTTGAAAAATTAATATTGTTAGACAGCCACTATTGAGTGCCAGCCTATAAAAAATACAAGTTTTTTGTTGTTTTGTGTGTGAATAGAAAATAATCCTTAACATGGTTTGGAATGACATAGACCACAACATGACCAAAATAATCCTGAAACCCTGGCTGGAGACAGACAGCTCAGTGAGTGTGCTGTGAGAGTAGGAGTGCCTGAGTTTGAATCTCTGGCAGACACATAATAGACCATGTGTGGAACACATCTGTGTTACCAGCAATGCTTTGGAAGAGCCAGAAGGATCTCTGAAGTTGATTGGCCAATTATAGTATTTGAATAGGTCCCCCTTGTCCAATCTTTTTTTCTAAATAAAAGATGTTTTAAATTAATCCAAATCAAGAGTAGCCATTTGATTTTATTTAAATGAAAAAAAATATTTATAATTGATTTTTGGAAACAAAGTAGAAAATCATGTTAAATATGTTCAAAAAGAGAGTTTCTTTGATGATGGGTATGCTGAATGGGTTATTAAGGCTTAATATAGGATCAAAGGTTTTAGAATGCCAAAGTTACAAATACATTAGGAAAGTGTCTTCATGAATGATAGAAAACAAGGAACCAAAACCAGTCAGATCAGCAAGTGCCTCTTCAAAGAGAGGTGCTGTACAGAAATAAAGATAGAGCATGAAAAGCTTTAATGCCATTCAGGCATGTATATGGTCATGAATCTTTGCTTTCTCTCACCATACTCTGTTTTTCCAAGTCTTCCATATCTGACCTGTCTCTCTCTTCTCGCTCATTTCTCTCTCGAGGATACTATTCACTCTCACATTGTTTACAGCCACCTTTGAGTTGGGCTTAGTGTCCCATTCCTCCATCTAAATGTCTCTTCATCCTGAATAATAGAGGTCTTATTACATGGGCAGGTACTTGGACTAAATAAGAGAATGGCCAACATTAAATGAAAGATCCTAACCTATAATCTCACTGCCTCTCTCTCTCTCTCTCTCTCTCTCTCTCTCTCTCTCTCTTTCTCTTTGAACAAAAATATATTACAAAGTGATAGAGATGTAGCTCAGGTGTGGTTCATTTTCCTGGTATGTGCAAATCCCTGATTTGTGATTGCTAGCACTTTTGGGGTAAAACAAAAACACAAGAGAAACACTAAACTTTAGATATAATCAAACTATAAATTATAGTAATTATCTCAATACTTTTTATGTTATTAGTTCTGCATATATCCTTCAATAATTTGCTATATCTACAGACATTCATTTACAACATTTTGAAATCATCTTCCAAATGAGCCATGTCAACCACTTTGAAACTAAAGCTTCAATAAATCATTAGATCACAGGTATGAATGGAATGATGTACAGTAGGAAAACATGACAGAGACTCAACAGACTAATTGGTGTGGCATAAAAATTGCATTTGAAAACTAAATTAGGGCTCACTACAAGAACCAGAGACTAACAAAAATCTCCAGGATGAGGCACCAGAAAACTCCCTTAGAATCACTGATCAGTGTAATCCAAATGATTTCCAAAAAAATAAATATAGATGGTCGCTGATGCCCTTGTTGACATTCAGGAACTGAAAGGAAGTCCTTGTTGTGGGAGAAACTACACACTTAAGGCATGGGCTTGCAGTTCTGATAATTTGAGCTGGCTCTACACTGAAAGCCTCCTCCTGCAGTTTAGTCTCCATGGTTCTAGAAACTGCTATGCAAGGATCCAAGGGAGGGAAGCGATTAATAGTCCTACTCAGCTTAGGGAGCCTGTGAATCACAACAATGATCAGTGTAGCAAAGGTACTCACATGCTGGTGGTAAATAACAGCCATCCAGTTGAATTAAAGGCCAATTCAAAAGGAAGAAAATTATGTCTGTTACTAGAAACTGAACCAACTTTCCAGGTCTAGTGGTGTTAAGGGTCATAGTATATAATCTACTACCACCACTTTGCAAGATCAGCATAATTCCTAATAACATGTTAAAACTTAACACTTATAGCCACAGATAATTGTAGCTAATGGCCGATTTGTTCAAGGTTTTCTTTACTGTATATGCAGATGATCATAGAAAATCACAACTGGACTCAATAGAGAGAACAACAAATCATGAGAGGTCCAGCAACAATGGATATACCTACACCACAGTTCATGCATTCAAAGAACATCAAGAAAAAAAAAAGGTGTAAGAACTAGAATACTGTAGGACAGTCTTTGATAGAAAGGATACAGAAGCAAGACCTAAACTATGGCAATAAAAATAGACATGCAGAAGGGTAAACATCAGTCCTAAACAAGGCACTAAAGGCAATTGATGACCACAAAGAGAGAGAAAAGGGAGAGATAAAGAGAGAGAGAGAGAGAGAGAGAGAGAGAGAGAGAGAGAGAGAGAGAACCTTTCACAAGGAGGGTACCCTTTATCAATTGTCCATACAGAATGGCCAGCCTCAAAATCATATGCACAAAAACAACAAATTGTATTTGTTACTGTTGTATAGATATACATATATACATAATAATTGGAGACTTACAAGGATCCTGGGATAGGAAAGGAGGAAGTTATATAATTATATTTAAATTAACTTTTAATTAAAAAATAAAAAAGGAGTGGAGTTCTGGAAGTGAGTAATTGGAAAATATGAATAGAAGCAGAACTGTTTCCATTTATTGAAAATAGATTGTTTTTATACAATATATTCTGATTACAAATTCCTCACCCTAAGGACTTGTTTTCTTTAAGGGACTGGCAACAGGGAGTTTAATTACACTCCTGTAAGTAAATGAGCAGCATGAATTGGCTTTTTTTTTTTTTTTTTGTAAATGGGGAGATCATAAGAGTGAGTATGAAACTGTTATTCCAAATAAAATTGAGTATTGTTCTTTCAAGGTCCAAAAAATATTGTGTTGGGATTTTGATGGGCAGTGCATTGAATCTGTAGACTGCTTTTGGTAGAATTGCCATTTTTACTATACTAATCCTACCTATCCAGGAACTGAGAGAACTGATAACTGAGTTTGATGGAGTGTATGATGAAAAATCACCTAATAATAAATAAAAATATTCTGTAAAAAAGGGAACAGTTGAGTGGCATCATGAAAAGGAGAAATATTCTTTGCAAAACAAAACCTACCCACCTCAATCTTTGTCATGTTGTAGGCTATACCTAGTAACAGTTATTTCCATTAATGCTATTGGAATTTTCTTATTCTGATGATAAATATTCTGTAATGCTGTCTTTCCCCTATTTTGTCTCCTATTTGTAAAATGCTTTTATTAATTTTCACTGTTTAAAAATTATAAACAGTGCTCATACTCATGTATAAAATTATCAAAAAACTTACGTTGAAATATTAACATAATATTCTAAAAAATACCCCAAATTCCTGACCCTCTACACCTCCCAGATGTCCCCATCTCCCCTTCCTTCTGTATTCGTTCTCATTCTAACTCCCATTAAAAAACAAGCAGGCACATAAGGGATAATAATAAAATATAATAAGATAAAACAAGAGTTAGCATATCTAAATAGGACAAAACAAATTCAAGGAAAGGCACAGTAAACAGATATAGATGCAGAGACATTCTTGCATATACACTCAGAAATCCCATATAAACAAAATCCCAGAAGCTATAATACATATGCATCTGAAAAGAATCACAAGACAGAAAGACCACAATAATTTCCAAAAATAAAAAACCTTTTGTAAATCAAAAAGGCAATGAAAATTAGCAAGATAAAAATAATATGCAACAATGCAATTCTATTTTAATTAGAATGTATAAAAATAAATAAAAATGAAAATATGCAATGTATTATGGATTAAAGCATCATCTGATACTCTTTTAACTTATTTCATTTTCATATTTCATGTGGTAGTTAAATATTCAAATTAAACACTAATTTAAAAAGAGATCTTCCACGATGTGAATGGGTGTTTCGCCTGCATGTACATCCGTGCACCGGGTGACAGAAAGTAGCCAATACTCTGAAACTGGAGTTACAGATGGTCGTGATTCTGCACATTCCTTCTGTGAATTGAACCCAGGAACCCTGAAGAACAATTGTTCTTAACTACTGAGCTATCTCTAACCCCTCTGAAGAGATTATGTAGGATTTTCAACCTCTGCTTATATATGACTCTCCTCTTCATGTCCTTTTTCCAATGGCTATAAAATTTGAAATTGCCGATATTGATCACCTAATAAATAATTTTGTTGTTATTCATGTAAATATGTTAGATGATTTTTTCATATTAAAAGAATAAATGAAAGAGGAAGATTAGTATTAATTTCAGCCTCCCTATTTATCCTTTTATCATCTACTTTAATATCTATATTAAACAAGATTTGTCCCCAGGCTTTTCAAATAAGTTCTTTGTTTTGGGGAACCACAAGTGAGCATTCAATTGAAGATTTTTGAAGAGAAGATGTGATAGTGGAGTTTTCACAGTGTAGATTTTTGCGAAGGTATAGATTGATGCCATTTTGAACCTTGATGTGTTTAGCCCTGTTGCTGCTGTTGCCATAGTATACAGCAGCAAACTACAGTACCAGACCAATAACATTGACAGTTTCACTAATAAGACTGTGAAGATAAACTGATGACTCTTAAATGACACTTTATACTCAAATGTTCTGTTTCCTGTTAAGCAAATTTGACATCTCATTTAATTGTGGTCTCCAGTGAAGTCAATGAAGGTTATTAAATGAGTCTTCTTTGACTTTCTTATATTATCTGTGCCTAACATTGCTTTGCCACATTCTCATTTCCTTCTTGTATTCCCACTTATCTTCTGAACTCTTCTTGGCAATCATGACTTACATGGGTAGATCAATAGTTCTCTTCATATCCTGTAATGAGCAGATATAGAGCTCTCCAGAACTACTGTTCTGATTCATACATTATCTCATTTTACAATCAATTAATCTTCTTAAAATTATGCTCTTCCACTTTTAGCTTCTCTACTAAACAGCACACCACTTAAGGTTAATGAACCTCACTTTTTAATCTGTGGTTCTCTTGTCTCTGATCCATGCTATCAAATGCTATCTTGTCTTTTAAATAAATTCTGACATTCTTAAAACTCATCTGCAATATCAGTAGGAATTATATTACTTTCCCAGAAAAAAAGATTATATATATGTATATATATTTAAATAAAAAATACACACATATGTATATATGTGTATATATCCTGAAATAAACTAAATAAAATGGGGTTCAGCAAATGTCAATATATTTACATAAAACCCTATTGGACTGGGAAAATATCTCAGCAAGTAAAGTGCTTGCCTCAAAAGCATTAACCCTGGAGTCTGAATCCTCAGTAGTGATGTAAAGTCTAGTAGGAATCAAAGCCTGCATGTAATGCTAGAACTCAGGACACAAAGATTGGGAATCCAAGGAACAAGTTAGATATTTAAATTGGTTAAATCATCAAACTCTGCTATTAAGTAAGAGATCTTGCTTCTCACAATATATTATAAGGTGAGAATAGACAAGGAAGACGCCCAATCACATTCTCTTTGGGCCATATGCAAGCTTATATCACATATACACAATGAGTCTATATGTATATGAACATGCACACATATGCTCATGGAAATCCAGAAAAACTCTACATTTTATGTTAAAATTAATGATGACAGTGTTTCCCTGAATGGATCTGAGATGGTTGGAGGCCTCCATTGATCATGCAGTCTTTCTGAGGAAGTGAGAAAGAGAAGGCGGTGAATACATCACCTGCAGACACCGTGCTAGAGAGTGGTTAATAATATCTAGGGTAAGGTACAAGCAGTGTCCACCTGATCTACTCTATCCACACTGCTGTTTCATATTGTTGTTGCTGTTTCTCTTTCTTTGTTTGGTACTGCCTATGAAACTCAACTTCTAATTAATTAACAACAAATTGGATAGGCAAGGAAGGAAAGCTGAAAATAAATGAAAAAAAATGTGTTCTATAGTAGAAAATTGGCCTTGGAAAATGAAGAGATGTCACTTAATTGAACATGATTTATTGTATCAAAAGGCTAAAAGGAGCTATTTAAATAAAAATGTAGAAGAATTAAAAACTTGCATTAAAATGTAAAAAAAGTTTGAAAGTGTATAATTTGGAAGAATATAAAACTGGAAAGTGAGGAGTCTCAACACTATAATTTCTAATCAATTCCTCTAATTATGAAACTGTTGTTCATATTATGGAACAAGCATAAATGAGGAATAAAAATCATCTTCAAGTGAGTATCAACAGCAAGTTTAAATATCAATATTACTAAAAGAAGTGACTTCACACAAAATAGTCTATTAGAGATGAGTATCAGATAAAGGTGATCCATAAAGAAATGAGCAAATGAGGAGCAGGCCTCTTACATCTAAAATAATTGCTGAAATTTTCAGTGAACTGAATATGAGACTTCAGGTTTGGTTACACAGATTTTTCAGACTCTTAATTCTACTTTTCATACCAATAATTTGTATAAACTGCTTCAAATTTTATAAATACAGGGGGAAACATGTTGCTTGTCATTCCAGATAGCTGACTGATAAAAAACAAGACCCAAATAAATTGAAAATGTTCTTACAGTGCTATCATATAAAAATAAGACAAAAATACATTAATCAATAATAGATTTTATTCTTTATATTTTTAAATTAAGTGGAAGTATCTTTGCTGGTGACCTTAATATAGACTATTTTGCGCTAAGATGACAGATTATGAAACCATATGTTTCTTCATATGTTCAATGAAGATTCAAGATAACAAAGGAGAATATATATTCAGAGAAAAAAGATGACATATTGGAAATTAAATAAGGTGGAAGATGGCATCTAAAAAGCATGGAAAAATCCAAAGGCAGTGGAGAAAGGTAAGAAAAGGTCAGATAATAAAAGCTTTTACTGCTCTTGCAAGGATCAGTTTGGTTTCCAGCACCCACCTTGGCCAGCTCATAATCAAAATATTCAAGACTAAGGATGCTGATCAATGGTCTCACCTAATCTCTTTGAACACTGGTTTATCTCCTGTGTAGACATAGACTCATAAAATAAAATAAATCTCAAACCAGGAATATACAATCAAAATAGCAGATGCTTTGAGATAAAGTGACAGTTATCACAGGAGTGATTATAGTGGTGATACTGATATTAATAAATAAAAGAGTACTCTCAAATAAATAACATAGTGGAGATAATAATGCATCAATATCAACTTATTTTCTTACAGGAGAATGGTTCAACATACACAAATAAACAAATGCAGCCTATTGCATAAAATAACCTTACAGTGTTCTTGATAGATGCATAAAAGGGTTTTAGTATAATTCAATTTCCTTTCATGATGAAAGTTCTGAAATGATGGATCATACTTGAATATAAAAAAATGGCTATTTGAGATAACCCTGAAGCCTAATATACACACAATTAAGAAAACAAAATATAAGGGTTACTTCTGAAATAAGGAATTAATTTCTTAGTTCTGAAAGTCACTGAGTAAGAAATCCCAGAAAAAGAAAGAGAAGATATACATATTAGAAAGAAAGAAGTTTAACTATCCTTATCTGAAGAAAGTATGTTTCTATATTATTAATATCACTAAAGAGAAAGTATAGTTCTATACTAAAAATCTCTAAAGACACCACCTAATCTTTTGAATCTGTTAAAAATATTTCAATAAAGCAGCATTATTTATAAAAACATACAAAATAAAATAGCATTTTTACATGCAAAAATAATGCTGAGGATAAAATTAATAAAGCCATTACATTCACAACAGCTTCAAACTGTGACTCAAGCTAATCAAATGAAAAAATTTCATTGCAATAAAATCTCACTAAAATCTCACTATTTTCTTTCATGTATTTCCATACGAATAACTTTTATATTTCCATTCATGACAGAATACAATTTAACAAATCCTAAAATAAATAATAAGAATTACATAAAGGAAGATACTGATTTAAGTTAAGACAGAAGGCATTCCCATGTTAATGAAAATTCAAAATTAATATTTTGATAAGGTAATGCTATGGGAATCAGTTTACAGATTACTATGTCATATTATCTCTGTGAAATTTATAGTGATAACCTTTACAAAATCAGAAAATCAATATCAAAGCCCTTATAGCCAGTTCCAACATTCAAACACTAAAACTGCTAAGACACTTAGCATGTAGTGTTTTAGAGTGTAAAATGGGCAATTTGTGTTCTGTCTTCAAAACTTACATTAGTCCAAGAACTGGACATTACCTCCTACCTTGGACACTACCTCCTCTGACCTCTACATAAATGCTTTGGCATAGATAGCCCCACAAAATAATTTGTTCATTAAATTATATACACCCCAAAATGCTAACTAATATGAATAATTCTGGAAGAATAACAATATGTCATGTAAAATTAGAGCACAGAACTATTATAAACAACAAATCCATTAGAGTTTTGACAAAGAAACCAAAATTGTGCATGAAAGAAATGATAACTTTCCTAGGACACAACAAGGAAAGTGGATCTCTATCAGAAATGAAAATTGTGAGTGAATCAAGAACGACTTGAACCTGTTTGCATAGGAAACCACTTCACAGTGCATGCTTAAGAACAGCTTTCTGAACAAGACTCTTATCTAACACCCTGAAAAGTAACAGCAGGAAATGACAAATGAGACTGTGTCAAGGTAGAAAGTTTGTTGCTTTTCTCTTTTCCTGTAATTAAAATAGATTCTTTTTCATACAACGTATCCTAGTTACAGTTTCTCCTTCTCCTCCTCTGAGTCCCTTCCCACCTCCCCTCCCTTTCTGCCTCTCATGTGAGAATGACCACCTTCTAGGAGATAACTAATAAAGATGACAAAATAAAGTATATTAAGATAAATTACAAAGCAAAGATAACTGTCAGTAGGATTTAGAAAGCCTCCAGGATAAGAAAAGAAATTACTGACTGATGGGTGATTAGTATCTAGAATCTAAAATAAACTCTAAAGTCTAAATAGCCCCCAAAATCAAATCAATCAAAATCAATAAATTAATCCATCAAAATTTACTCACATACAATTGTGTCTTTCATAATCAGAATAATTCATTTTATTCAAGGAGAACTCTGTCGAGCCCAAAGTAACTTATTTGTCATGGGTTATTATTGTGTTTGTATATAAATAAATAAACAAGGCCAGCATGTTAAATGTTGATATTGATTTAAGAGTCTCCTTGGGAAAACATATATATACATATATAAAAACATATATATACATGTATATATATACAGATCTTGACCTCAGAGAGATCGGCCTATCTTTGTCTCCCAAGTGTTGGGATTAAAGGCCTGCTCCACTCTGTCCAAATGATGGTTTTATGAATGAGGATGTGTGACATTAGTTGAGATTCTCAACTTCATTTTTAAGTCAAATGTATGATCACCTTTCTTTTAGATAAAATTAATAATCACAATTATCGCTTTCCATTTTATCATATTTCTAAGCAATACCACAAAATGAGGAGTTGACTTTCTTCTTCTATCTAGACACATCAGTAGATTTTCTAATTAGACAATAAGGAATCATACTTGGATATAATCAATGGTACATAACAGATATACATAGACTTAAGTTTTAATCTCCTTCCTGACACATTGAGAACTAGGAAACTGCAGATTCTAACATAAGCCATAAGCACACTTTTCTTTAAGTGTTGTTAATTAATCATTACAAGAACTTTTCAGAAAGGAAACTAAAATATTTTTCCTTTCTGTTTTTATAATGCCTAGACAGGAACCCCATAGGTCATATATGTCTAAATACTAACTTATATGTTTGGGAATGGTACATTATTGCTCGAATACATAATCATTTTAATAGTTGTCAATACTCCTAGCATAGGACACGGTACAGAAAGAGAAATTATATGGCATAGGAATTTCATTGGAGAATATTCAATACAAAAATTTCTGGAGAAAAAATGATATCTTAGTAAAATCCAGAAGAGTTGAATCTGATATTTCAAAGATAATGAGAATATTCATTCTGAGAAAAAAATGAAATTATAAGTCTTTTATATTTTATTTTTATTTACAAGGATTATTTTTTAATTTTACATACCAACCACCGTTCCCCTTCCCTCCCTTCCTTCTACTAGCCTCCAGCTTCTCCTCACCCTATCCCTCATCCAATGCTCAGAGAGGGTAAGGACTCTCACAGGAGTCAATATAGTCTGCATATCAAGTTGAGGCAGGACTAAGCCCAACCACCATATCAAGGCTAAGCAAGCTAACCCTCTATAGGGAATGGGCTCCAAACATCCAGTTCATGCAACAGAGATAAATCCTCGTCCCACTGCCAGAGGCAACACAATTCCTTCTAACATCATTAGAAAACACCTCTTTTGGAAAGTGTTAACTGAATAATATACCCCAAGATATTGAAATATTGAATGAAGATCAAATGATGACTAACTACCATTCAAGACTTATGATCATACCATCCATCAAGCAGTTTTTTAAAATGTGCATACTCAAATCATCTCAGAGAACTTTAAAAGAATTAAAGTAAATCTGGGACTTGGAGAGAGAATTTTCATTGTGGCTAATTCCTATAAAGAATTCACCATTTTAAGGCGCAGGAATAGAAAAAAGTGTATAATGGTCATACAAGAGGTAGTCTGTGAAATGGTTTTTCATTCCAATCTCCTTGAAATTTTTATTTATAAAGCATGGCTGATGGTTTATACAATATCATGGTTAAGGGTTTTAATTTGAGGTCTCTTTTTATTACTCTAGTTAGCTAGTTCATTGAGTATTTAACACAGCCCACTTAGCTAATGCTAATGACAGTTATACCATTAAATTCTCTTCAAACTCAGCCAATAAAACATAAGCAAGTACAGGAAGAAAGAGTGTATCTTCTAAGTAAGGCCCTTAAAATTATGCAATATCTTGATTCACTTTATACTATTTTAACTGAAATGTTTAGAAAATAGCATTTAATTGATCTCCTAGTCACAAATTTTCAACTCAAACACTAAAAGATTACTTATATAAGGATGTATACAGAGAATATGAAAGAACTGTGAATAAATAATGACCAAAATGTATGCACTTGTGAAAAAAAAAAAGCTTTGTGACTGAAGCATCCACTTCAAATTAAAGCATACAAAATTTACCAATGATTTTTAAAACAGCAGATAGTATAAAAACTACCAACTGTAAAAAGTATTTACGAAAACATAGTGCTTTATAAAGCATATATATACATTTCTAATAAAAAAATTATTTGATCACCATATGTAAAATGCTGTGATACTAAAATTGTAAATAAAAAGGAGAAAAACTGATTAGTGTGATGCAGCACAAACCAAGCTTCAAATGCATGTTTTACATCATTGAAGACATATGCACTACATACTTTCCTGTTGCTGTAACAAGAACAATAAAAAAGCAACCAATAAGAAAGAGAGTTAATTTTGGCTCATGGCTCAGAGGTATAATTCATAAGGTAGGAGGAGGAGAGGGGGCATGGCAGCAGTTGACCAGTGCAAGAAATTTAAAGCTCATATTTTTAACCACTTGTAATTAGGATGAAGCTGTAAATTCTCAAAGCCCAACCCCAGAAATATACTTCTTCTACAGGATCCAGCTTCTAAAGTTTCCATTATAAGTATAACCAACTGGGAGGCAAGTATTCCAGTACTTGAGCCTATAGAGACATTTTTTATTCAAACTACCAGAATGTGGAAATATTAGTAATAAAGAAATGATTGACAAATTTACATTCTTACCCCATGTTATTTTTTATTTATTTTATATATTTGCTAGAAAACATAACATAAATAAGTTCTATTAAAAAATAAAAGAGTGAGTTAATAATTAATTTTACCATCATCACAAAAACATTGACTAAAAATATTACAATGAGACCAGAACCTCAAGACAAAGTTTATATATGTATATTATCCTTAATAATTGTATTATTTATGATAACTATATTTCCATTAAAATTTCTGACTAAATATAGAGGCATTGGGAATACTAAGAATTGAATAACTTATCAATAACCCAAATTACTGTAATAGTTATTCAAGAATAGACTACCATCATTATCAGTAGACAAAATATGTTTGAGCACCCACCAAAACATGGCTGGAACTTTTATACAGATATTCAAGACTTCCTGCATGAAATTAAGTTAAGAACAGGAGCAAAAAGGCGTGATTGATTACTGAAGCACTGCAGTGTGTATTGATGGGTCTGCAAGCACAATTCACATGACTTAACTGCATTTAGAAACCCACCAGCTTCCCCTGATGCTCACAGTAAAGCTCTTTATGACATCGGTTTGCTTACATGTTTTTCCTTTCAGTCTCTGAATCACCTTGTCATATACATACTGGGTACTTGTCTGGAGTAAGTTTGGGGAGCTTATACTATTGTTAATCAACACACCCTACAGCCCCTAAAACATTTATTAAGCAGAATAAACTGCAAAAGCAGAGCTACTAAGTTGGAGTTATTGAGTCAGATTTTCTTGACTGCATGTGCTTACTGCATGGTGGAGGTGTGGGAAATTCAAAACCTATAAGAGAGAGCATCAGGCAAGAGACTGAGCCAAGAGTGGAAGAGAAATATATCCTCACCCAAAATTCCATATTTGCCAATGGTTGTCAGTACTCTACTTAGACCTTCAGTTGCCTGGAAAAGAAACACACACGTAATCTTTGGCTATTAGGTTCATTAAGTATTTGTTGCTACACACCCATCTCATCCCTGTAAAATACCTTCATAAAAAAAAAAAAAAACATTTGAAGGGGAAATTGAACATAGATTGTCACAAGAAAGTAACCAAAATCTAAGAATCTGGAAAACAAAACAATGAAATTTTGTCCACATACAATTATATTTCATTTTGAGGTTTCAAGTGCAATACTACAGGTAGAATGCTAAAAGAACGATTATGCACAGTCTCAAAAGTACTCTTCAGCAAAATATTGGCTGTGACAAAA
The DNA here is from genome assembly GCA_004025045.1 of Sigmodon hispidus. Taxonomy (NCBI): domain Eukaryota; kingdom Metazoa; phylum Chordata; class Mammalia; order Rodentia; family Cricetidae; genus Sigmodon; species Sigmodon hispidus. Next base: position 59,810 of record PVIH01010798.1, read on the forward strand.
TTGTCAAAGTAATATATTTGAGAGAGTTTTATCTACATAAATATGTCACTTGAGCTGTGGTATATAGGTTACCACATCAATTTTTTTTATAATCAGTTTCTGTGAGGGTTAAAATGGAGTACTTACATAATTAATGCATAAGTAATGATGATTTTCCAAGCATAATTTTCAAAGACAATTTCCTCCCAAGGCATCTGCTTTTAAGCAATAATACTGAAATAACAAGGGAAGAGATTTCAGAACTCTGCCTGAACTTATCAGAAATAAAATAATCTTTCTTCTGCAGACCAGTATGGGTGATTTATCTTCCAGTGTATAAAAGAATGAAGTCCCTGTCTGCAAACAGTGAGAGACTATACTCACTTTTCTGGCATAAATCCCATGTCGTACCTTTTTATCTCAGATATGTATCTGTCATCCCTGATAGATTCCGAATTCCATCACCTATCAATTTCCATAACACTGACCAAGCTTGATATATAGAAATTTCCCAGTAAATGTTGGTAAGTAAATGAATCATGGAATGAAACAGTCCACTCACCTATTAATAACCATACTCAAAAGGTAAGTGAAAATTGAGACTATAGAGCAATTTTTTCTCACATTATTCTTGTCATAAAAGGTTATAAAGGTAATTTGCAAATGCAAAGTTAAAAATACTAGTTCACAGTACATTAAGCTTCTTTGTGCCTGGCAGCTCCTACAGAGACCCTATGGGCCTCTCTTTTGTACACAGAACACTTTTGAAGTTACTATTTTAAAAGAACCACTAAATTCTGCAAATAATATTTTTGAACTAAAAAATGTGCATATGAATTGAGTTCAAGATTTAATTTTGAGGCTAACCCAGGCCCAGGACCCTCAGCATCATCATGTCATCTGTGGTCCATAGTCAACTCATAAAGTTCACTGTTTATAACATTTTGTACACCTTGATTTTTGCTTTGTTAATAAAATTGAGAAGTGTGAAATATTTTTTGTTTTGTTTTAAATTGGTCAATTTCTTAAAAGCTGAAATATATCAATTATCTTAAAATTTTTTCACACCTTTCTAATCACATTTCTTACTGGTTTTATAATCTTCTCATAAAACATGATCTCACAACAAAAACAAGACTCATTTTCTTAGTTGCTGAAATTATTTAAAAATGCAAATATATTAGCATGGCAGAAATTATTTTTTCTTTCAAAGCAATGAAAAAATTAGTGGGAGTTAGCAGTAAAGGATAAAGTGTAACTTTGTCAATCATCATTCTATTTTTATGACTTAATCATGTAAACCTAAATAACTTTTCATTGTCTCTTTGTTTGTGGTCTCTAATGAAGGCATATTTTACAAAACTTAGCTGTATCCTCATATCAGTCTCATTAGCCTTGAATTACATAAGGCACTCCTGGACATTGCCAGACACAGCCAATAGTGAATAAATTACTACAACATGATATTTTGGGAAAGTTATATGTAAATTAATGATGATTCAACACTTCTCTAAGAAATATTAGAAATATTTCTTACTATGTCAGTTAAATATGCAGGCTCATATTTGTATGAAATGAAGGCTGAAGTTTCTTGATGAGTGTGAAATTAACATTATTTTTTCAGTTTTATATATTTATTCATTCTTGGTGTATTCACTGTGGAAGACATTGAACTAAATGACTTCAGTATAAAACCCTGTCTTCAAGTTCCTTATAGTCCAATAGATATGCCCAAAGAATGTGCTGAAACTGTGAACAATGCTGAAAAGCAGCATGGCTGATGATCACAGAGAATACTTGAGTGAAAACGTTACTTAAACTTAATGAGCAGTCAAACTAATGAGAAAGAAAAAAGTAAACACAGGGAAGAGACAATAACTTCAAAAATATTTTTTAACTGAAGGTACACACCAGCAAATATACCAAGTCTGTAAGAGTGTCATGCCAACTATAAAATGTCTAGAAAGTTGAGATGAACACAGAACAGTTTATTTATATTTCATTTTAAAATAGAATGATATTGGTCACAAAAATGTCTGTAATTTTAAAACATTATTATGTGTTTCTTGTATAGGTAAGACGAGAATAAAAATATTTTATAACCATTGACAGGGTTATGGCAAACCAGGTCACAGGGACTGAGGAAACAAGGCTGCATTACTTACTAAGGAGAAGAATATGTTGCTGTAATTTACTTACTAGGTCACTCTATGCAGAAGGAACCAAGCCCACAGCACAGATCAGAGAAGGAACCGTGAAGTAAGAACTTTGGCTTCAAAGCCAGCTTCACACGTTTCTTTCTCATAATGTGTGATGACACTGAGATCATTGACTGTCTCTCAAGTTCTGTATCTACTCTGTAATGTATTCAGAGGATAGCAGTACTGTAGGTTTGAATTTAGTCAAGAGAAGCCATCTCCTACCTATCATCAAACTCTACTACTTTCTCAATCAGCTCTTATATTTCAAATAGTTTCAAACTGTAATATAAGACCAGTCCTGATCTTTGAAGTTCAGAATAAAATGTTAATGGGAAATTTCTCTTGGGAGTTCATTTTCCCTTTCTGTTAGAACCACAAAATCCTAAATGGATTATGAAAAAAATACTTCTTCACATATACTATGTAACTGAATATTTCACACAAATGTGTAATGTGAGTTTTAGATTATTTATAATTTCCCTACTTACTTTCATAATGCTATAGGGACAATTTTCTTTTCTGGGAAAAATGCCAAAAAAAGTTCCTTTGATTACCTTCACTGATAAATACCTTTATTAGTTAAAGAGTAAACTTTTTACTACAGTATAGCCTATAAACTCAAAAATTAAGGGCAAAAAGTTTAACTTAGTGAATTATCTTCCAACAGAACAAATCGATTTCCATGTAAATGAAAAGCACAATCTATATGACATTGCAATGTTTAGGAACTATTCATGAAACTCTTAATGCACTGTATAGAGAAACTTATATTTTGTTAAGATGAATTTCTGGGATATATTTATTATATTGATCAAAGACATTAACAAGGTCATAAAAATTTGCTCTTGCATGCTGGTAGCAAATCATGATCAAATATTAATTAAGCCCTCCAGATACAAAACAAATGCTTTTCAATATGACTATTGATGGACATACCCCAAAAGATGCTCCTTCTTTCCACTTCATTTCCTACCTTTTTGCTTATGCTTACAAAGCTTCCTTAGTTGCACAGTTCTGCTCCGTTCTCTGAATACACACTTCTTGCATCACAGTGTCCTGAATTTATCTCTTCCTCTACTGGTGCTGGCTCCTTTCTCCTGATAATTCAGATTTTATTCCTGCTTTCAGGCTTTCAGCAACTCTACTTGCTCAACACTAAGTCAAGATCACATGAACTCCTGATACTAGAGTTTTTCTAAGTATTATCATTTACTGTAGATTAATTATTCTTGATTAGATCACTTAGAGGAATACAGGCATTACAAATATCTTTCTAAGAGTAGAAAAATTCAAGAATTCACATTTTACAATTGATCAATTAGCAGCTGATAGGAACATAATTTTTCCCAGTAATTTCATAAATATATGTTCAATAAATACATAGAAATCACTTCAAATAATAATATAATTAGAGTCATTTGTTTTGGATTACACATCAACTTCAGTACCCTTTACAAACACAAGATAGATGGGGATTTTGTAATTGTGCTACTAAGTATAATTGAAAAAATAATTATTTAAATTAGTTTTAGTTAATATATACCTGAAGTAGTGTTCCCTTTCTTTTCTTACCTATGCATTTGTAAAATTATTGATGGTTAGAAGCACACTAGAATCTCAATTAGTTTAGAAAATTAAAGCAAATGGAACTTAAAAATCAATCATTTACAAAGAACTTTAAATGCTCCAGTATAACTATTTGTCAGTTTTTTGAATAGTATATAAAATTTGTAGTCAACTGTGAATATATACAGGAACACTGTAGAGCAGAGGTCACCCCCATGACATACAGGAAGAGCATATGCACACACTGAACAGTTACATGTTCTAGAGAATACCAGATTCAAGAGAGATTTAGAGATGCTCATGCTAAAAATGCATAATAAAATGACATGTGTGTGAAGAATCAGAGGTAAGGTCCTTGGAATATGAAAAAATACAAGGTAACATAAACTTTTACTTGCTGCCATCTCTCTTTCTAAATCCTTGCTGATAAAACAGTGAGGAAATAGAATACAACTATGACATCCAGGGAGTGGGAGAAGATGTAACTAATATGTCAAAAATAATGGGATATTTTTTGACTTGTTAAAGTTGGCTTTCCTAAACTTACTCTACCCAAATCCCTCTTTACCAAAAACATGTCTTATGCAACTGTACACGTACAGATTTTTTTTAAAGTATACATATAAAATCTAACCAGTAACAATCATAAAAAATCAATTTAAAAAATTCAGTACAGTGATAATGTTGCAATTTTTCTAAATATAAAGCATGCTTGTAAACTAATAAGATGATATGCTTGTTCCTTTGCATATAAATGAACAGTACCCAGTATTTACCATTGAAAGACACACAGCATCTTCAGTTATCTGATCTTATTGTTTTAATAAATACTAATGGTAAGAACGGCACTCCATAGTACAAAATCTGGTAAATTCCTATTTAGGAATTATGTCCAAATCCCAAGACAAAATTCATTGCAAAGATTTATAAATTTTGTAAGTAACTCAAATAGTAATTTTTAAAATTGAACATCTCAACACAATAAATTCAAAGATTTACTAATATGTTGCTTCAATGCTAGAAAATGATGAAAACAAAGCAGGAATCTGGAGGCCAGAGCTAATGCAGAGGCCATGGAGAGATGCTATCATGTTCCACATGGTTTGTTGAACATGCTTCCTTATAGAATGAAGAACTACCAGCTCAGGGATGACACAACCCACAATGGGTTCAGCCCTTCTTCATCAACCAGAAAATGCCCTAAGACAAAAGATCATACAATCTTTAGCCTGATCCACTGTGATGCAAAAATCTAGACATGTCTATTTCTCCAAATCTGCTGTCCATGAAACCTGGCACCCCTTGCACAGATGCAGCTCAGCTCTACTGCACAGCTACTGCTGTTCTAGGTGATTATCACATGGAAGTAGTATCTCCTACTCTAGAGTATTCACTGCAAGAAAGGGCCCCACAATTCTAAGCCTTGTCTACTTTCTAAAATGGTTTTAGGTCTTCATAACCAGTTCCTCCTAGATGACTCTTACAGACTGCCAACTTCATCTGATAGCCTGAGATGCAGCCATGGCCATTTTGGACCATAACTTCTGTATTCCAACCATGAGAAAATATTCCCAGGAGATCTTTCCCACTGTGCTATTTGCTTCTTAATCACCATTCATTTCAAAGATTGAATTAACCAACATTGATTGCCCCAACAAAGCAATGGTTTCCATCATAGGTGCTCTTCTCTTGATAACCATACCTGTTTCAGCTGAACAGAACCACCAATTCTTTTTTTAAACATATTTTTTATTGATTCTTTGGGAATTTTTGTCTTGTACCCCAACCCCACTCATTTCCCAGTCCCCCAATATTTGCCTTGTACCCTTGCAGTGTTTCCTCAAAACAGAAAAATTAAAAAGACATAAATATAAGATGAATTAAATAATAAAATTATTTAAATAATTTTTAAAAATAAATGAAAATATTTTCAAATCCAATAACCAAAAATACACAAACCAAACAACAAAAGCAAAAAAGGAAAACAAGCAAGCAAAAAATAAGAAAAACATACATCTCTTCTCCATTTTCTTACCTCTCCAACACCTCTTCATTCTATTTAATGGCATTAGACTATGCAGTATGTCATGAAGAAGATAATTTTTCCAAATAGATTTACTTTCAAATACTCATTATGTAATTAGTTGTTGGTTAGGTCTAAGGCCTCTCTACCTTCTGTGCACCATCATCATTGGACTCTCACTGAAACTCCTCTTAGATACCTCGCTGTTGCCCCAGTCATGAAGATCCTTGAGATATCATTGCAAATGTCACTGACAAAGAATTTTTACTGCCCTCTGAACCTTTACAATTGAGGCCTCTATCATCTGTATTGCTCTCAGTCTTCTCATTTAAGCAGAAACAGACATCACTGATTTGATGTTCCACTTCAAAGTGGCAAACTCCTTCCACAGTCTCCCCCTTAAATAAAATGGTTGCTTCTTTCATAGCAACACTACCAAGCAGAAACCAAATTTTGTCTTAGTATGATTTCTATTGCTGTAATACAAACCATTAGAAAGAGAAACTTGAAAGAGAAAGCATTTATTTTAGATTTCATGTTTGGAACACAGGACATCATGGAGTAAACTCCAGACAGAAACTCAGAACAGGAACCTAGAAGCAGGAACTGAAGCAAAGGTCATGGAAGAATGCTTCCTACTCTCCTCTACAGCAGATTTGTTCAAATTGTTTTCTTATACAACTTAGAACCACCTACCTCAGGGCAGCACAATGGACTGGGACATCACAATCAACCATTAATCAAGAAAATGTCTGATAGGCTTGCCTACATTAAAATCGCATGAACTATTTTTCCAGGTGATACTAGTGTGTCCCAAGTAGACAAAGGAACACCCAGTACAATAGAGATTCAACAGGTACCAAAATTTTCACAGTCATAAATCCATTGAATCCTAGCTTCTAGTCACTTTCCAACCACATAATGGTTTCCTCTATCAAGATATCCATCTCTTTTTCTCTCTTCTTTGTTGCTCCTCTCACTCAACCATCTCTTTCTCTAATAATTTTTTTCCACCTCTTCTTGGTGGCAACCCATTATGATCCCAATTTGCTAAGGAGATCTTCCCTATTTTGTCTTTCTAGGGGCATGGAACCTGAAGGGGTAGGTTCAGACTGTGTTCCTGTGCATTAGGTAGCACCTTGGAACCCATTTCCTGCAGAGGAGCACCTAACCCAGTCTTGATATTGGGATAAAGAAATCAGACTTGCATGGAGTGGATGAGCCACACTGAGCTGACCCATGTTGTGACTTCTTGCCTTTTGGGGGGAATGGATTGGGGGGGGAAGGGGGGAGGCTGAAGGCTGGGAGGAATTGAGAGGAAGGAAATGAGGGGGAAAAGAAAGATACATGAAAAAAAAACTTCAATAAATTAAAGAAAAGAAAACATGGAATCTAGTTTTAAAAGGACATGAAATCTAATACTGAGTTGATAATAAAATGCTTCATTTCTGGCTATCACAAAAATTCAAATACCACTCAATCTTTTGGCAGAGCCCACCAAATCAAATTTTCCTAGATTAAATTTAAGACAAATGATTAGGCTGTTCAATTGAGCCTTTTGTTTAAATATTAGTCTGTATCTGAATTGGATATTATACTTTTCTTAGCTCAGAACTATGAATTGTCAGTAAGTGTCATAATTTAATGGTGAGACAACTGTGCAATATTTGTTACAATACAGATTCATGTCTTTGTCTATCAATTAACAGTCAGAACAACACTATCAATTGAAACTACCTTTACTGTTGATTCTAGACTATGTAAAGTTGACGATTAAAATTAATATTGGCACTGCTGATTATATGTCATATATCTGTCTATGGGTATAATGAATATGTGAATAACATATAAACACATTACTATATTGATATTTTTATATAACTTAATTTTTCATCTTCAGTTTTATAATATATTATGTATAAAATCTGTTTTACAAATGACAATAGATGTCTGACTTATAGTACATTCTTCAGAAAACCAGCCTAAGATATATTAAATAGGATACATTACATTTGAGGAGAAAAAAATCAAGAGATCAAATTGACCTCACTGAATTAAAATTCCTATTTGAAAAATAAACACAGTATGAAATAAAACACAAAAAAGAGATGTGAAATGAGCAAGAAAAGTGCAAATCTAAAGAGAAAGAACACAACTCAGGGAGTGCTGGAAATCAATGAAGTAAAACTCGACTGTCTCTGAAAATGAACAGGGTGAAAACAGACCATTTTTGCCTTCATTGATTTTCACTGTTCATTGAGTTGTGTTTCTCTGTCCCTCTAAGGTCATTTCATTCTCTATCTCTTTTTCTGCTTCTAAGAAAGCTGGTGAAAATGCTGTAGGAATCAAAGGGTCATGCCTAATGACTTCCAGTATTCTCCAGCAGGAAACACTTCATTCAATCTGTAATTATAAAGTCTGCAGCCATTATTTGTAGACACCAAGATAGGCATGAGAGAGCATTAAATAACAAGTTGTCATTACAACCATCTGGCACTCAGTGTGATTAAATCTTATATTTTTTAATTTTCTATGAAACTTTTATTTTCTCTCATGAAAAGAACTTAAATTTTGCTTTTAAAAAACAGTATCTAGAGCAAGCCAAGTTGAAAACAATGATGAATTTACATATTAACATATTAGAGACCAAACAATAAGATGCTAAAAACTCTGAATGGAATGAAATATGCTTTACTTGTTTTCACTTTCAGGCCAAAATTATAATTTTCTTTTAATGTGTTTCTGAAGACTCGAAACTAGTTGTTTTCCAACTGCTTTATTAGAGATGCATTCCCACACAGAATAAGCTTTTCTCACTGACTACAGCAGTCAGACAGTCTTTTGTAGTATTGGCATTTTGACATACAGTTAAATGCAATAGGAGAAAAAAGTTAGTGAAGATTTTAAAAAACACACGACAAGTATGAGATGTAAATGAATATAGCTTAAGTCATATACATCAACGACAATAGAGATTTGACCATAATACAGTTGAAAACTGTGAAGTGTCACAGTTATGACAAACAAGTGGTTATTATCATATAAAGGGCTTCAGAAACTGTTACAAAATCTTGTTTTCCACTCAAAGAAGTGAAAAGTGCAGCTAAATGTCATTTGTAAAAGACATACAAATGAATTTTCCATAAACATGAAAAATTTTCAAGTATACTAATTCCAATTAATCCATTGACTTTTATTCTACACAAACCTGAGAAATATTGAAGCATTTTCATCCATTTTGCAGTTCTAAAATGTATTACCAATAATATTTAAAACTTTGTGAACTGGTTGTTAGTGTACCTGGCCAGCATCTAGCCAAGCTATGAAAAAGCAAGTTCCAGTTTTCAAATGCACACCTTAAAAATCTAATCCTCCTTAATAGAATCATTTCCAGTAACAAATTATAATTCAATATCCCAAAATATCCTTATGTACATATGTAAGAAATTATTTATATTTAGTTTTTTTCAACAATTGCAGTGGTCTGAATCTTCATGCCTCTGCATCCTTCAGCTCTGCTGATCAAACCCTAACGACAGTGGTAATGTTACAGGGGAGACCATAGAAAGTGAATACATCATTAAATTGCAGTCTCCATAAGGGATTGGTGCCCTTTTAAAGAAGCCTAGAGAATCAACTTACTCCTCTGTGGAAGAATATAGGAAAAGATGTGTACCCATGACCAGATGATTAAGAGATGGTAAATTGGTTAGTACCTAGATCTTAAAGTTTCTAGGCTCCAGAACAATGATAAGTGTCTATTATTTATAAATTACCCAGGAAATGATATTTTAAATAACATACCCAATAAATTAAAACAAAAATTTAAATGGTCAGAAAGCTAGCTACTTATAAAGCAAAAAGAGAGCAATAATAAGGTTATGTGAAACTCCTACTTGATTTCAAAGTATAAAGGTACTCCAGTGTGACACAGAAGAGCACTTGACACCCTCCAGATAATCTTCAACACACAGATGCACACAAGGTGGTCTACCAACAGTTTGTCATGGAAGATATTACTAACATTTCTAATGATAATTTTAATTTCCTTAGTCCTCTATGAAAAGTTAACCCTTTCTTTCATTGGATTTGTTTTCTTTAGTAGTAAACTAAACTAGTAACCACTTCAACAAAGTAAATTCATTTTTAAATAAGTAATATGTAAATCATATAATTGCAAATTAGAATGTGTTTTGTGATAGATCCAAGCCTGTCACCCTGCACAAAACTCAAATCCAAGTGGATCAAAGACCTCAACATAAACCCAGCCACTCTGAACTCAATCGAAAAGAAAATGGAAAATATTCTTCTATGAATTAGCACAAAAGACCACTTCCTCAATAAAACACCAGTGGCACAGACACCAAGATCAACAATCAATAAGTGGAATCTCCTGAAGCTGAGAATCTTCTGTAAAGCCAAGGACACTGTCAATAGGACAAAACGACAGCCTGCAGAATGCGAAAAGATTTTCACCAATCCTACAAGTGATAGAGGATTGATCGCTAAAATATATAAAGAACTCAAGAATCTAGAGCCCAAAACTTTAAAAAAACCCAATAAAAAAATGGCGTTCAGATCTAAAAAGGGAATTCTCAGCAGAGGAATTACAAATAGATGAAAGGCGCTTGAAAAAGTGCTCATCATCTTTAGCCATCAGAGAAATGCAAATCAAAACAACATTGAGATACCACCTGACACCTGTTAGATTGGCTAAGATAAAAGACACAGATGACAACCTATGCTGGAGAGGTTGCAGAGCAAGGGGAACACTCCTCCCTTATTGGTGGGAGTGTAAGCTTGTTCAGCCACTCTGGAATGCAGTATGGCAGTTTCTCAGAAAACTGGGAATCCATCTCCCCAAGGATTTAGCAATACCACTTCTGGGTGTATACCCTAAAGATGAACATTCACACTCAAATTGCATTAGCCCAACTATGTTCATAGCAGCATTATTTGTAATAACAAGAACCTGGAAAAACCCTAGATGTCCCTCAACTGAAGAATGGATTAACAAACTGTGGTACATCTAGACAATGGAGAACTACTCAGCAGTAAGAAAAAGTGATATCATAAAATTTGTAGGCAAATGGATGGATTTGGATAATATTCTCCTGAGTGAGGTATCTCAAACGCAGAATGATAAGCAGGGGATGTACTCACTCATTAGTGGATTCTAAACAAAAAAACAAAAACAAACAAACAAAAAAACCAACCAAACAAAAAACAACCCCAAAACAAAACAAGAAAGTAAAAAGCAAAGTATGCCCAAGCTCCAAACCACAACCACTTAACAGCTTGGGATCTGAAACAACTTGGACTGACAACTTGGATTCCACTCCCCCTAGAGGAACACCTGACTCTGTCTCGATGTTGAGGGGAGAAAACTGAATCTGCCAGGAGTGGAGGCTGAAATGAGTAATAATGGGAAAATGGGACATTGGGACCTTGGGACCTCCTGCCCATGCTGGGGAAGAGATGGGGAGATGTGGAGAAGAGAGACTGATCTGAGGTGGTGGAATGGGGAAGAGACCTTGAATAAGGATATACACAGATAGAAAACGTGAACGAAGCATTATTGGATTAGTGGGACCATGGGGCTGTCTGCAGCCTGCCCAGGGAGGGGATGGGAAGTTGTGGAGAAGAAAAAAATGACCTGATGTGGCGGGATGGGGAAGGGACCTTGAATGGGGATATACAGGGATAGAAAAAAAAAATCCAGAGGGAAAGCTGAACACAAAGTAATTTTATGTGTAGCAAATGATTTGCATTATCACCCTTGATAAGTCATGCTTATTATTTTTATTTTCTTTATAATTATTGTTAACTTACCAACATTTTAAATTCAATTTACTGTTTTTCTTGATAAATACAAAATAAAAAAAGAAAATGTGACTTTATTCATAATAATAAAAAACAATGTGTTTTGTGATATTATTCTTATAAACTCTTGATATTAATTTTCGCACTTATTTACAGTTTCTCTCCAATACAAGATTAAATATAGTATTTCATTTATAAAATAATTTATGTTAAAGATTTTATTGTTTTATTACATGTGTATGAGTGCATGTGCATGTGAGTGCAGGTACCCAGCAATGTCAGCAGACAGCTTTAGATCACTTGGAGCTAGAGTTATAAGCAATTGTGAAGCTTCTGACATGTGTGCTGGGATGGAACTCAGGTTCTCTACCAGAGTAAAACATACTCTTAAATAATAACCCATCTCTTCAACATTCAACAGTGACTTATTTAGAAACTAATGACATAGAAACTTATGATTCCATAAGATAATACATTTGAAATCAGGAGTACTTAATGTCAAAACATTCTCATATTTTATGCTGAAACTCTTTAAAGAATCTGATAAAAATGGGAAACGAGGAAGTATAAGCTTCTGGAGTATCTCAGTATTTATTTTGCAATGCTTAACAACCTGTATTGTAGGCATTCATAGAGAAATGGGAATTCTATATTCTCAAGTGTCCCTTCATCCCTCTCAAGGTGTGCCCTGGTAAGGGCCAAAAGATTTAGTAGTTATGTATTAAGCTTCTTGGCAATCAAACCAATACACATGGTGCAACCCAACTAAAGGTACTCAACAATGAAAAGATACAAAAACTTAAAACTTTAGAGAGTGGGCTCAGAGTTCATGCTGAGATTCGTTGAAGTTCAATAACAGGGAACTCTTTCCCCAGCCTTTCAAAGAATTCACAAGGGAACCCGATGATAGTACTTTACTAACATGCAAGAACAGACACACAGGTGTGATAATGCGTTTTCCCTTTATGGGGGGGGTGTTGGTGGTGGGGAAAATTTAGCTGGGAAGTGTAATGGCGGACAGAGGAGACGGAGGAGGAGGGATTAATAGCACTGAGGATGTTTGAAAAGCCACAGGGAAATATTATATTATATTTACTTTAAATACATATAATATATATGAGGACATATATGTGTGCATGCAACGTATGCATAAATATACATATATATGTAAACAAGTATATATGACATATGTGTTTAGTGGAATTATGTTATAGGTTTGGTAATTTCATTTATATGCTGCTTCACTGTGAATTCAAAAAATGTCAAATGAATCAAATTAGAAGGTTAGTTTCAAACTTTTGACAAATAATCAAATAGTAGTAAGGGAAGTTGAAAGGCTGTAGGGTACCAAAATAAATACTCAGGTGCATGGCTTTTTAATAAGCGGCAACACATCTGAGTTGCTTTGCTTCTTATAAAAGTAAAGGTGCCAGCCTACAGAATGGGAAAAGATTTTCACCAACTCTACAAGTGATAGAGGACTGATCTCTAAGGTATGTAAAGAGCTCAAGAATTTAGATCCCAAAAACTTGAATAATCCTATCAAAAAATGGGGTTCAGATCTAAAAAGGGAATTCTCAGCAGAGGAACTACGAATGGCTGAAAGGCACCTGAAAAAGTGCTCTTCATCTTTAGCCATCAGAGAAATGCAAATCAAAACAACTTTGAGATACCACCTAACACCTGTTAGATTGGCTAAGATAAAAGGCACAGATGACAGCCTATGCTGGAGAGGAT
>PVIH01010799.1:0-54986 GCA_004025045.1 Sigmodon hispidus
TATTCAGAAAAGATAAAAGGGTATCACTTATCTGATGCCCTTGGACATCAGATACAGAGTTGAGGTATTTGGAGTTTGCTCTACTGTGTTCCTGTCTTGCTTTGGTTTAATATGTCTTCAGTATACTTGCTTTCCTCCCACTTGAATTGTTTTTGGGGTTATTTTATTTTGTTAGAAAATAAAGTCCTTTTTTTTCATTGTATCTCTTTTTTTTCTCCCTTCCTCCGCCTAATCCCTCCCTGTCTGTCTTCAGTCTCCCTCCTCCCCATTCCCCCATCCCCTCCCCCAAAAGGACAAGAAGGCTCAACATGGATCAGCTCAACATCCACTCCAGAAAGATCCCATTTCCTCAGCCTAATGTCATACTTATGTTAGGTGTTCCTCTGGAGAGTATGGGCTCCAAAGTGCCAGTCCACACATAGAAACACAGTATGATCCCTCCCCTTTAGTCTCCACGTACTGTCCGTGTTAGTGGACAGCTGCCTATCCTTGGAGGGCCTAGTTACTTTTCTTGAAGGTTCTCCAGTGGCTGTTCTTGATTCAGTGAGCTCTCTAGAGCTCCATCCAGTCATCACTTTGGAGTTTTCCTCATAATCCCTATCCCATTCCTCATATAGACTCTCCTTTCCTGCTCTCAGCAGGACAAGGAGCACAGTCCAGTGTTCAGCCATTTTAATGCATATTTTTTACCCTTGTATTTTTGAAAGCATGGGATCTGCTTTTTCTTTATATGGGTATAATTAGACTTTCTTGAGACAGAAGAGGTATTTCAGAGAGTTAATCTTCATACAGAAACACTGTGATAATTTTTGAAGCTGGACTTTATGCATTTTGTGTTATAATAGCTAAATGCTTATGAAGGGCAGGGAGTGAAATATGGTGGTTTGAATGAGAGTCACCCCCATAGGCTCAAATTTTAATTGCTTACTAGTTTAGCAAAATTTCTTGGGTGGTATCAAAAGGTGGTGCTTTGTTGGAAGACGAGTGTTAATGGGATGAGTTTTGAAGTTTAAAAATTTATGTCAGACACAGTATATCTCCCTCTGCCTGCTCTCTGTGAGTCAGGATAGAAAGCTCTCAGAAGCAAAATAATAACCATCACAGAAGTTCCTTTTAGCTAATATATATGTCTTGAATAACCCAATGAAAAAAACGAGGATCATAACTAAAAAGGGAATTCTTAGCAAAAGAATTACGAATGGCTGAAAGGCTCTTTAAAAAGTGCTCAACTTCTTTAGCCATCAGAAAAATGCAATCAAAACAACTTTGAGATATCACCTGACAACTGTCAGATGGGCTAAGATAAAAGACATAGATGACAGCCTATGCTGGAGAGGTTATGGAGCAAGGTGAACATTCCTCCATTGTTGGTGGGAGTGTAAGCTTGTTCAGCCACTCTGGAATGCAGTATGGCAGTTTCTCAGAAAACTGGGAATCAATCTGCCCAAGGATCCAGCAATACCACTTCTGGGTGTATACCCTAAAGAGGCACATTCACACTCCAATAGCATTAGCTCAACTATGTTCATAGCAGCATTACTCGTAATGGCAAGAAATTGGAATCAACCTAGATGCCCCTCAACTGAAGAATGTATTAACAAACTGTGGTACAATTACACAATGGAGTACTATTTAGCAGTAAGAAAACATGATATCCTAAAATTTGCAGGCAAATGGATGGATTTGGAGAATATCCTCCTGAGCAAGGTCTCACAAATCCAGAAAGATAAGCAGGGGATGTACTCACTCATTAGTGGACTCTAAACAAAAAAGCAAAAAGCAAAGCATGTCCAAGTTGCAAACCACATCACTGAACAACTTGGGATCTGATATACCTTGCACTGGCACCTTGGATCCCACTCCCTCTAGAGGAACACCTGACCTAGTCTTGATGTTGAGGGGAGGAAACTGGATCTGCCAGGAGTGGATGTTGAACTAAGCCATATTGGGACATTGGGACCATGGAAGCTCCTTCCCTTGTTGGGGAGGACATGGGAAGATGTGGAGAAGAGTGTGTGACTGGAGTGGGTGAGAGGGAGAAGGGACATTGAACAAGAGTATACACGGATAGAAAATGTGACTTTATTCATAGCAATAAAAAAAGATGCAAAAAAGAAAGTGTATCTCTTAAGCAAGACATTGACAGTTTGTGCAGTCAATCATTATTAAATAAATTTGCTGTCTAAATTTTTCATTAGGAATATAAAGTTTCGAAGAATCATGCATGCAGTTGGTTGTTTGTATAAAAGGGAATATTCAGGGTTTTTTTCTTTGTTTTTGTTTAAATACAAATATTTGATTTTATATTCTGTTCAAAGTACAATAACAAGTTAAAACAGAATCATGAGTTGTGTGTATGTCAATCTCTTTCTATTAGAACTTATATTCAAACACTGTATCATACTTACAAATAGAAGAAGTTGATAATTTGAGGCAACAGAAACAGATGGAATAAATTAAAGACAATACATTCAAGAAAAATACACACCAGAAAAGGAAAAAAGAAAGTCCATGGTATTTATCTTCTATATGTTCTGTCAAACATAAACAAACAGATGCAGTGCACATTAATTCAAAGAAACTGCAGCACCTTGAGCAATGCAAGTATAGATTTAGGCTAGAAAGTGTCACAGTGTTGAGAAGCAGCAGTAGACATGGTTCCCATTTCTAGTAAAGAAGAAATCTTGAATTAGCATATCCTTGAAAAGCAAAACTTACTTTTCTTCAATGGAGTACAAGGGGATCCCATTGGTTTTGGACCTTGCCAGGTTCTATAAATATCATCACAGTCTGTGAGCTCACATGTGCATCAGTCTTCCTCTGTCCAGAGATAATCTTTCCTTAGTTTTATTTATAAAAACTAAGAACCCATAGGATGTTCCTGGATAGGTCCCCAACCAATAATGGAGGCAGTGCCTAAACAGGACTTCCCCTATAATCAAATAAATAAGTGTCATCACAGAACCTACATCCGACAATGAATGGAGATGGAGGCCGAGATCCATGAATCAGCACTGGGCAGAGCTGCCCTTCCAGCTGGAGAGTTGGGGAGAAGAGTCTGCTTGAGGAAGGAGATAGGGAGTATGAGGAGGAGCCCCAAAGAGATGGCTCCCTGGAGCTCTGAAGAGAACACTGAATCAAGAACAGTCCCTAGGAAATCATAGGACAAAGATAGAGTCCCTTCAAAGGTAGGGAACTGTCAATTAGAATGGAAAGTATGTAGAGCCTCAAGGAGTGGATGAAACTATGTTCCTGAAAATGGGATGGCACCTTCGGACTCATTCCATACAGATGAGTGCCTAACCCAGCCTTGATATTAGAATGAGAAAATCAATCGGATCTGTCTGGAGTAGATGTGCCATGCTGAACTGAAGCACCTTGGGACTTTCTGCCCCTTTGGGGGAGGGGACTGGAGTAATGGGAGGGTGAAGGCATACTGGGAGGGACTGGAAACAGGGAAGGGTGGGTGAGCAGGGAGATACATGGACAAAAGACATTTTAAAAAAAAATTAAAAAGAAATAAAAGAAAAATAATTGATACAAGCAAAAAAAGTTTTTTTCTGAAAAAAAAAAATAAAATTAGGTTGTCTTTTGTTGACTTTTAAAATTCTTTGTATACTCTGGTCATACATTTGATTTGTAAGTATTGTCTCTCATCTTGTGGATCACTTACCTTTTTAGAAAAATATTGTTTCATTTAAAAAATATGAATTTTGTTTGAATTTCCAGTCATCGTTAGTCATTTATGAATATAGCTTAAAATTAAATGATTTTATCAAATCAAAATATAAATGTTATATATCACTGAGGGAAATATTAGTGATAATGAAGTTGTTTCACAATACCAAAGCTGAACTTAGTAGTCATAGCAATTTTCCTGAGCAGAAAACTTCAGGTAATATAATTTTATTACAGTTTGTAGAAAATGCAAAGAGTGGGCCAGAATACTTTCTAGAATATTATTCCAGTAATAAACAATATTTTAGGTACCTAGGAACAGTTCAGAGAATTATTGTTTTATGTCCTCTGGTGTTATATGTCCACTTCTTACTCAAGATGCCAAAGATGTTGCTTTTTCCTGTTAAAAACAGTTCTCACCCTCCTTCCCTGAAAAAATTTGTCAGATACCTGGGTAATTATGTTGAGAGTCTTTTTTTTTCACCCAATCATTTTAGTATGCTTCTTACTCTCACACAGATAGTAGCTATGTTTAAAGGAAATATAAGAGACCCAGGATGGGTCTCATTTGATTAGAATAGATACTAGAAATGAAGCCTACCAAAGCAGAGAATTTCTATCTCTATTTTGTCTTCTATACTTCTGTATTAGTGGATTTTCTCATTACTGTGAGCAAATATCAGACAAGGATCAATTTAAAGAAAGAAGGATTTATTTGGGCTAACATTTTCATGGAGAAAGAGTCCATCATTGTAAAGGTGGTCTGGTTGCAAAAGCAAGAGGATTCCATTGTTCATATTGCATCAGCAATCAGGAAGTCTAGGAAGTAGGACTCACCTGGACAACCTCAAGATATGTGCCAGTGTGTAAGCCAGTTCCTTCTGAAATGTTGTGTTTCTTAAAGGATGCATACCCTTCCCAAACAGTACCAACATCCATAAACTAAATGTTCAAACACTTCAGCACATAAGAAACAGTTTATTTTTAAATTGCCACTTCTCACCCTGCCCTACAGCACCTTTATTCTCTCATCTACCTGTTGTAAAAGTTAATGGGGGAATATTATCTAAGAAAATGATTCTCAACCCTCCTAAAGCTTTGACCCCCTAATACTGTTAATCATGTTGTGGTTGCTGGTTTTGTACCTGGGAACAAATACACCACCAGTTGCCATACTAGAATTTATTCAGGTAAGTTGTCAGGTCGGGGCAAAGGAAGAGAAAACGAGCAAACTTCTTCATGGCTTCTCTTTAAAATAGAACAGGTGGGCACAGGTTTACATAGCCTAGGTGCATGACCTCCATATTCAGTGTATTCTGCTAGTGCCATTTCATATAGTAAAAGGTTTCTGATCCTGTCGGGCCAGAGGTCAGACCACCCACAGTGGCTTTTACCCCCACAAAATGACTCTGATGCTTATTTTAATTTCATCTTGCTTGGCTTATGTCTCAAGCATATTGCTAGCTACCTCCTTCATCTTAATTCAACCCATTTCCATTAATCTATCTGGCCCGTGGCCCCATCTCACCTATAGGCCTACATATTTCTTTTTTGGCAGCTGGATGGAGTCTGACTCTACCTTCCTTCTACCTGTCTCTCCACTGATTCTTAAAATTAGTTTTATAGAATTATAGAATGTGGCACTTTTTGTGCCACAAATAAGAGATTTAACTAAATAGCAGTCACAATAGATTTACATCAGGTTTTAACCAATTTTTTATTATAAAATTTATATTTAATACTGGCCTACATTTTTATTTTATACAAAAGACAAGGTTTAGTGTAAGATTTTAATTCTGTGCATATGGACAGCTATAAAAATAATTTGAAGTTAATTGTTTTTATGATTCTTAAATAAAAAAACTTTGTTTTTTCTTTTTTATTATTATGAATAAAGAAGTTACATTTTCTATCCTTGTATATCCTTATTCAAGGTCCCTTCCTCCTCCCATCACATCAGGCTCCCCCCCCCCCCAAGCAGGCAGTCCCAAAGTTCCACTGTCCCAATATTGCTTAGTTCAGCCTCCACTCCTGGCAAATCCAGTTTTCTCCCCCCAGCCTCTAGACTGAGTCAGGTGTTCCTCTAGGGGGAGTGGGATCCAAAGAGTCACTCCAAGGTGTTTCTGATCCCAAGCTGTTCAGTGGTTGTGGTTTGCAGCTTGGACATGCTTTGCTTTTTTCTTGTTTGTTTAGACTTCACTAATGAGTGAGTACATCCCCTGCTTATCTTTCTGGGTTTGTGATACCTCGCTCAGGAGGATATTCTCCAAATACATTCATTTGCCTGCAAATTTTAGGGTGTCATTTTTTCTTACTGCTGAGTAGTACTCCTTTGTGTAGACGTACGACAGTTTGCTAATCCATTCTTCAGCTGAGGGGTAAAAAAACAACTTTATGTTTTAATTTCTGAATTGTCCTTTAATCTTATTGACTAATCTGTATATTTCTTCACATAATTTAATTTAAAAATGTATTGATTCAGGACAATCAAGAAACCAATTTTCTCAAAATTTCAAACTAATTCAAATTAATTAATCTTTCTCTCTGTACATTGTATGCATACTTTGTTACTGTATGCAAATGTGTGTGGACAAAAATAGTACTTTTTATGTAGGTTATATTAATATCAAAAATTTATATGCAATTCAAAATTTAATGTGTTCCTAATAGGTATATAGTACATATTCTAGAAATAATTTAATATGTTTATTAGTAACCAAATTAATGTTTTTAAAGAATTATTTTGTTTTCTTTAAAAAATTTAAATTTTTACTAATTTAAAATTGCAAATTTAAATAAAATAATAAATTAATTATTAAATTAATGTTTTAAAGAAATTGAAAGAAAGGTAATTTAAAATAAAGGAAAATAATATAACCATGCTCCAGTGGATGTCTCAGTACTCCAGGATATCAGCACAAAGCAAACTCATGAAGTTAGAGGAACAAACTCAGAGGAAGTAGGGGGAGATGGAAAGATTGAATGTAATGAAAATGCCTTACACATATGTGGGGCATGTTCAAATAATTAATAAACTTTGTTTAAAATGAATGATACAACCACCAAAATCTCTGAATATTGTAAAAAAAAAACCTAGAAAATTAAAGACATACAGAACTGAATCAAACATGCTGAAATAAGTTTTCTAGACGTATTCACCTACTGAGATAATAAAATAATCTATTATTTTAAAAGTCACAGATATTCTAGTGTAAATTCTTTTCTTTAGAGGCAACTTAAAAGCAGAAAAACAAAATCACAAAATTTTCAAAGTTAATATATTTTTCTGTAGATGTAAAAGTCTTCTGATTACAATGACTTTTATTTTTACTACAACTTACAAGTTTTACTGTTACTTAGACTTTTGAGACACATAAATTACAAGCCAAAGAATTATTTTAGAGCTGACACAAAGTGGATATCATTCAAATTTGACCAAACTCCCTCAGACAAATTTTAAAATCACTTTAAAGTTGTTTTGTGAAAATGAGAGTATCAATCTAAAACATAAAATTGCTTAATTTGCTATACATAAAAGACAAAGCCACTGCAGCGAAGCTATTTAGTCTTTATGAAGATAAATGAGATATACATTTCTTTTAGACTGCCATGGGGTAATGAAAATTAAATTTACCTTCTAAGAACCAACTAACTTTTTCATTTTGGAGAATGTGACTTTTTAAAAGTTAAATATAGTAATTTTAATCCAAATTTGGTTCGTTTTCATATATATATTCTAGTTTAAGTCACCTTTTCTTTTTTTTGTCATTATTTATTTTGTATTTATCAAAAAAACAGTAAAATGAATTTAAAATGCTGAAAAGTTAACAAAACTGTAAAGAAGATAAAAATCAAAAGCATGACTTATCAAGGGTGATAATGCAAATAAGATTTCTATACATATATATACTTTGTGTTCAGCTTTCCCTCTGAAATTTTTTTTCATCCCTGTATATCCTTATTAAGTCACCTTTTCAGTGTTTAGAAGGGTATAAAAATCTTCAAAGGCAAAACTCAAAGTGCTTAAGAATAGTAAATATGAGTTTATATTCCTTTAGGCTTTCTTCATTTTGTGGAAGATTAGCTATCTTCCTGTGCTATTAAATTATGGCCATTTTGGAATAAATACTTTATTCTTATGAGTGAAGATGACTTTTGTAGGGAGTGAGTGTTCTTAATACCATCAATTATTCAGTGAGCCATGACTTCAACAAGTGATTCCTAACTGTCCTGGAAATCTTTCACTGACCTGAGAAGGAACATGTTTTTTACACTTCTTTTGAGAATTTCAAAAATTCTGAAAACTTTATATCTATTTTACTTCTATGCAGACTTAAAACAATCTACTGTTTAGGCTGTATTTATATTTCACAATTTTGCAAATGCTTCATTTTTTTCTTTCAGGAGTATGTATGTATATTGGGTATTTATACCATGATAGTTCAGGTGCCTGGGGAAGTCAGAAGAGGACTGTGGAGATATATATATATATATATCACCACAGAGGACCTCAAGTTTCCTGGAACTGTAGGTAGAAGTCATTGTGAGCAGTCCTATATGGTTGCTTTGAACCAAGCTTTAGTCATCTTAAAAACAATAATTGTTGATAGAAATAAAGGTACTGATTTGTGCAAGCATTCTCACTGAAAAACAATATTGTCTTATTTCTGGATTCTGAAACTCAAATTCTGTTATCTAGAATACTCAAAAATCTTATAATTTAATTTAACTATATGAACTTTCCTACAACATTCTATCTATCTTTTAGAAAACAAATAAACCTACAATCAAAAATAAAACCATTTCTCTGACTCTTGATAAATATATCTACACCACCAGAACAGACATGCTTACACCATTAATTCATTCTAGCACTATTTCTAATATACATGTAATGGAACCAGCACTCCTGTATATGACTGGATGCATGTTTAAAGATGTCTAGAATTTGTATGTAATGAAGTTAATAAACCTTAAAACAAAGATAATTTCTTATGAGCAAAATAAAGAACTGTAGATCATAATAGCAAGTAAATTAGGAGACTCAGAAAAACAAATATTCCACGTTTTCTTACATTTTGTTTTATTCATTGGGATTCTACACTTAATTTCTCTGGATAAATCATTTTATTGTACATTGAATATTATCTTTCTTATTGCTTTATATCTTTCATTAACACATCTTGAATTATCATTGTTATTTTTGTTAGACACATCTCATGAACTATCATTTTCCAAGATCTGACACATATATATATAATGAGTCCTGCAGTGGTACTTATTATATTCTAAGTTGTTTTTCTCTTTTATATGTGCCCTGATTTCTAAGCATATGGCACCTAACAGACTAATAGGACTGTCAGACAGAATGTATAACACTTAATATGTAAATTTTAGACAAAGAACAATCATTTTGCAAGTAACTATTCTATGTACCTAAAATCCTTATTTCTTGTTTATCTAAAATTTAACTTAAACTGACAGTGGATTTTTACTTTCCACACTGCCAATACTATGGTAAAAAGATGCCATTTTATTGTAGTATACGTTGAAACCATTATTATTTGTAATAATATTATTGCTGGTAAAAAGTGCAATATACATGTGAAAATATACATGTTAATGAGGATACTTATTAACTTTTTTACTTGGTTATAAAATTTTGCCTTATGTATTTAAACATTATTGTAGAATTGTGTAAACATCTAACGATGCCCATGCAACCAAATAAGCCCAAAAAGTATTGGAAAGTAAGATATTTCAAAAGTACAAAGTAGGACTTAAAAAAAAGTGAGAGACACTAACATTTTCATTTTGATATTTTAAAGCTGGTGGAAGCTTAATCTGAGTATCAAAAGTTATTAATTACAAATTACAAACTAAACCTTTAGCCCAAATTTTTCTTTTTACATTTGAATATTATATTATCAATTTATTACTTATTATACATTATAATGAAGATTGGAACAAATTGATTCTGTCCTTAAATCTTTTGAAATATTCTAAGCAACACAGACATTATTGTATATAAAACACACCTGCACAAAATAAATATGTTAGATCACACATATTTGTATGAAAATATACCATTCAACCTTGCACAAATTAGAAAAATACCTACTTATGACAAATGAAAAAGAGTGAAAAAATCATTGCTCTACTAATTTTAAAGGAATAAGAAAGCTCACATTTGAAAACAGAAGGGAAGTGATGTGAAAAGCAATTAATTTAATATATCACAAGCATATGTCTTTAAAGCATGTTGTTGCACTTGATGAAAAGGGATTTGGAAAGCATCACTGTTGATTTATGTCCTTACTATCAAACTCCTAACAGGCTGCACTGATGCTTAATAGTTTGAACTGTTCCTAGGGAAACAGATGTGATCAACAATAAAAATAAAACAATGGTTTAAATAATTCCTCTAGGATAAAAATAGCCCTACAATTTTAGAACAGGTAATTTGTGGTCATTATTAAAGCTATAGTAGAACATAAGCACTTGTGAAGCTCATTGGATAGGTTCCCATGTTGAGGTTGGCCAAATAGCTATTCAGAAGATAGAATTTTGTTTACCATTGGTGGGAATGTAAACCGTGAGTGATATTATGGACAGCCTAATAGTAGATTAAGATTACGGAGCTGTGTTTTGCTGTTAATTAGTGTGATGAATACTAACTTATTTGATGACTGAACTCTGTTGCCATAATTTTAATTTGCATTTCTTAGTCATTTTTTTTCAAAATTTGAGAGGACTTTAATGAAAAATATCAAATATATTTTTCTTAAAGGTATTATAAATTTTTTTGTATTTATCAAGACAAACAGTAAATTGAATTTAAAATACTGATAAGTTAACAATAACTATAAAGAAAATAAAAATCATAAGCATGACTTATCAAGGGTGATAATGCAAATAATTTGCTACACATAATATTACTTTGTCTTCAGTTTTCCCTCTGGATTTTTTTTTTTTTCCTATCCCTGTATATTCCCATTCAAGTTCCCTCCGCCCTCCGGCCACATCAGGTCCTTTTTTCTTTCTCCACGACTCCCCAGCTTGTCTTCAGTAAAAAGTAGCTAGAGGCATTCACCTAATACCCTTTCAACTATTTTGTATATATGTTTAATAAGTCAATACATATTTAATATTAATAAAAATTTAATATATACATAGTATTTTATTTATGAATAAAATATATCATAATGGTCAAAATTAACACTAAATTGCATTCTATTCATATTTTCTTTTTATATTGTTTATTAATTAGTGGTCTAAGTACAAAGACTGGTAAAAATCATTGCAGCGAAAGCATCTAATTGAGGATAGGCTGACAACATAGAAGGAGGAGGTTAGGAGGCTTAAAGAGAAATTTGTCACAAAATGCAAGCCACAATTTTTCATCCATGGGCTCTAATCTGGAACATAACCTTGCTTCTGGACCAGCCTCTGAATTTCTTCAGTTCCTTTGAACATCTGTCATTCCTATGAATGATTATAGATGAATTCAAATAAAACCTAAGTATCAAGGCAAATATTCAGCAAAAAATATTACTACTTCCTAAATTTGTTTATGTGGCTGTATATACTGGAGCCAGTTAAATAAATAATATCAAAGTAGATTCCACTGTCTGTAGTGATCAAGGGAAATAGGTGGAAATTTTACCTTTTGTTTCGGTTTTTGTTTATTCAAAAACAAATGCATATACTTATCCATAACCTATCTTCTTCTTTTATTCCATTAATACACTTAATTTGCACAAAGCCTACATATTCATCTAATCTTGATATCCAAATATTTTCTCAAGGAGTACTATTTATCAGTAAGAAAAATGATATCTTAAAATTTGCAGGCAAATGATGGATTTGGAGAATATCCTCCTGATCGAGTTATCTCAAACCCAGAAAGATAAGCAGGGGATGTAATCACTCATTAGTGGACTCTAAATAAAAAAGAAAAAAGCAAAGCATGTCCGCAGCGCAAACCACAAACACTTGAACAGCTTGGAATCTAAAATACCTTGGACCAGCACCTTGGAGCCCACTCCCTCCAGAGGAACACCTGACACAGTCTTGATGATGGGATGAGGAAAGGAGATCTGCCTGGAGTGGATGCTGAACTAAGCCACCTTGGGACCTCCTGCTCTTGCTGGAGAGGAGATAAAGAGATGTGGAAAAGAGAGAGTGACTGGAAGGACACCTTTTTAAATTAATTTTGGTTTGATGTTTATTTATTAGATATTAGGATAACTACACATGCTTTTTTCTTACATACATTTGATTGGCAATTTTTTCCCCAAAACTTTATTATGAGGTGATATCTGTCTTTGAGATTGTTATGTGTCTCTTCTATGCAGTAGAAGAATGAATCCTGTTTTTATTCACATTTTGTTAGCCTGTGTCTTTTTATAGCTAAATTGAGTCTATTGGTATGAAACAATATTAATTATCAGAAACTTTTGTTGTTAATTTTTGATTTTGTTGTTGGTATTGATAATGTGTGCGTGTGTTTCTTTCTTTTTGTGTTTCTGGTGTGAGGAGATCAACACATGTTTTTAGTGTGTAGATAATTTCCTTGGGTTGGAGTTTTTCTTCTAGTAGTTTGTGTAAAGCTGGATTTATATATATGTATTTTTTGTTTAAAACTGGTTTTGTCATGCAATATCTTGTTTTCTCCACTTGTAGTTATTAAAATCTCTGTGAGGTAGCATCCATGGTCCCATAGTGTCTGTAGAATGTCTGTCAAAGACTTTCTGTCTTTCAGAGTTTCCATTGAAAAGCAAGTTGTAATTTTGAAAGGTGTGGAGAAGAAATAATGACCTGATGTGGTGGGAGGGGGAAGGGACCTTGAATAAGAATATACAAGGTTAGAAAGTGTGACTCTTTGTTAATAATAATAATAATAAGAAGAAGATGAAAAGAAAACATGTCCAGAAAAAAGGTCTGAATTTATATATTACTTAACATCTTTTTCTTTGTTCCTATGAATATTATTTTTGTATTCTTTGTGATTATATCTTGATTATTATGTGGCAAGGAAACTTTTCATTTTGGTCTATTCTATTTGGTCTTCTGTAAGCTTCTTATACCTTCATAGGCAAGCCAATCTTTAGTTTGGAAAAGATTTTGTCTATGATTTGGTTGAATATATTTTCTGTGACTTTAAGATGAAATTATAATATTCCTATTATTCTTATGTTCCAGATTTTCTGGATGTATTTTATTAAGGGTTTGTTGAATTTAACATTTATTCTATGAATTTGTTTTCTCTATTATATCTTTAAAGCTTTAGATTCTTTCTTTTATCTCTTGTATTCTGTTAGTGATGTTTGCCACTTTAGGTTTTATTCCTTTACACAGATTTTTCTTATTCAGACTTTCCTCTGTTTGTGTTTTTTTTTTTTTGTTTCTACTTTAATTTTTAAAGCTTGAACATTCTCTTTACATATTTAATTGTTTTTGTTTGTTCATTTGCTTATTTAACTTTGATGAATTTCTTGCTTTTCATGAAGGGATTTATTGATTTCTTACAAATTTATTTGCCCCTTTCTCAATTTCCTTGAAAGATTTTTTGTTTCCTCTTTTAGGTCTTCTGTCACATACATAAAATTATCATTAAGGTAGTTTTTCCTTGCTTCATCTCCATTGTGATGTTTAGGACTTGCCATTGTAGAACCTATAGTTCCTAATACTGCTTTATTACTATTTATGTTGTTGTATGTATTCTTATAATACCTTCTATCTAATTTATTTTTGTATAATTTTGAATATATCTTCTGTTTACTATGTAAAGAGCTTCAGATCAACAGTACAACTGGATAAACATGGTACAATAAAACATAGCTACCCAATTCTTTCTCAAATTTGTACAGTTGAAGCCTGTGTCTCCAAGGTCCTGCTTTATTCAAAGAATCCTTTCATATTGTTGTCTTTCCCAATTCCTGTGGCTCCTGGCATTCCTTTTGTAAAGCACAAATTCTATGTGGTATTTAATGAAAACTCAGAGCCAGATATTGGATAAAAGCTGAAATATGAAAGAGAGGAAATCGACCACAGTCAATTCTCACCTAGAAAACTTCTCAGGGTCAAAGCTATCATCAAGTGTCCTCAGCCTGGCTGATTGCTCTTAGAGAATATTAAATGTCTGCCTTCATTTGCCTTAAATATCTTCTATGCCCAGTTGCTTCACTTTTTTTTCAATTCTGCATCATATTCCAGGATTAAAGTAGGAGCTACTTGTCAGGGACCAAGACCCTGGCTTGAGCGTCTAGGCCTCTACCTAAAGGCTCCCATGGGAACTTACTGAGAAACCAACCACTGAACTGGCATGACCCTGAGTAAGACAGATGTTCTCCCAAAGTAAAATAGATGTTCTGGTTTGCTTAACAGTAACTAAGAAGTAACTCTAAAGAGTAAAATAACAGGAACATTCTGTGGCTAGGTTACTTAGCAGCTCTCTAAGGTGGCTCTAAAGAATAAAATAACAAGAACATTCTACAGTTAGGTTACCTATCAACCCTCCCCTGAAACAAGACCAGTCACCTTGTCAATATCCTGCTTCCCCTGGCCAGCTTCCTGCAGGTGTTTGATGACTACCCTCTCCCAATATTGTGCTTTAGAACTATATAAGCATGTATAGAAGTGTAATAAAATTGCAGTTCGATCAGACTCCCATTTGTCCTGCTGCCTTCCTTTGTGTCTCCCTTCCTTTCATTCTCTCTCATAGGTGGTCTCCCGTGTTGAAGTCCTGCGGGTCGGGACAGCTACAATTCCTTTATTTAGGCTTTGAACTCACAGAAATACAGAGATTGCTCTGTTTCCTAAGAAATGGTATTAAAAATGTAAGTCATCACTTGGTCTATCCAATGCTAGGATTAAAGGCATGAATTATCACTTTGTCATCTTTGTGCTTGGATTAAATGTGTAAGTTACCACTTTCTTACCCTCTTAGCTTAAATGTGGATGATTTTGATTTCTGATATTTCAGGCTGATTTTAGTAGATATAAAATGTATCACCACCTTGTCCAGTTTGCTGTCCTTCCTGCTTGGTGCAATAGGCATATGTATCTATGTTGCCTTAGGTCTGTTAGGTCTAGGAAAAGAAGGGTACCACTGGGTCTCTGAGACTAAGATGAGTATAGGAGAGTGGCCAAGCTTGTTATACTGGTTTGTGGTACTAGATCACTTGGTTTGTCAACCATGATTTCATTGGTTTAGCAATCCTTCCTGCTTGCTGCATTAGGAGTATTTAAAATTTTAATTTATAATTGATATTTTAATTAACTATTTTAAGTTTATTTAAGTTTAGTATGGTAAATCGCAATTTTATTAATTACAATTTACTTTTGATTTCATTGCAGAATTATACCAGGTGTTTAAAAAAATACTCCTCAAACTGTTCCATGCAGTAGAAACCAAAGGAACATTGCCAAAAAATACTGGGAAATTGGATTCAACAACACATCAAAAAAATCATTCACCATGATCAAGTAGGACTCATTCTAGAGATACAGGGATGGTTCAACATACAAAAAGCTATCAATTTATCCATTATATAAACAACCAGAATAATAAAAATATGATTATCTCCCTAGTTCCTGAAAAAGCTTTTGACAAAATCCAACACTTCTTTATGATAAAAGTTCTAGGGAGATCAAAAATACAGAAAAATATCTAAACATAATAAAGGTAGTTTACAGCAAGCCAATTACCAACATCAAACTAAATGAAGAGAAAGTCAAAGCAATCACACTAAAATCAGGAAAATGCAAGGTTATCCTCTCTCTCCTTATTTATTCAATATAGTTCTAGAAGTTTTACCTAAATCTTTAAGAGAACTAAAGGAGATTAATGGATATAAATTGGAGAGCAAGAAGTCATAATATCTCTATTTGCAGATACTCTGATAGAATACATAAGTGACTCTCAAAATTCTACCAAGGAACTCCTATAACTGATACATACATTTTTCTACATACATTTACTATTTTTAATTAATTAAAAAGTATCCATTTGCTAACATTTTACTTTATGCACTTTCTAGATAGAATTCCCACCCATTCATTGCTTGCTCAATTCCTTTTTTAAATTTTATTATCTATATTTTTTTTGAGGAAACAACCAATTTTTTTGGAGCTCTCCCTACTGGCCGTTTTATTACTCTCTTAGGAAAAAAATAGATTATTTTAGAGAAAACATAATATATCTTGACTATGTTTTTTTATTCTCTCTACCTTTCAAGTTTCTCTCCACATTCCTACCCATTTTCATCTATACCCTTTTTGCCCCATTTTGGTTCAGCGGTTAAGAGCACTCTCTGCTCTTCCAGAGGACCGCGGTTCGATTCCCAGAACCCACATGGTAGCTCACAACTGTCTGTAGTTCTAGTTCCAGGCAAACACCAAGGCAAATAATTAAATTATAAAAAAAAGCTTTTTTTTTCTTTTTTTTGGTTAAGAACATAAAGGGCTTCTAAAAAATTGCAAACGGCTTTAGAGTTAAGGATGGGGGCATATGTTCATCTTCTTTCAGCTCTAGGATACTACCTGGTACAATTTAGTAAAGGCCCTGTACATGTTGTCTCAGTCTCTATGAGTCCCTATGTGAATAAGTCTTGTTGGTTTAAAGGACCTTGTTTCCTTGAAGTTTATTATCATGACTTCTTTGATTCCTATTCTTTAGGATTCCTTGATGCCTAAAGGGGGATTAAAGTCTTCTTCTTTAGCACTGATATCCTGTGTTGGTACTGTCAAGTGATAACAGCATATGTATTTGGTGTTGATTTAATATTTCTATTTTTATATTTTTCTTATGATTATTTTTAATTTGATTTAAAGTACTCTTCTTTGTTTTTCAAACACATTTGTTTCATAAATTAAAAAACAAAAAGACAAATTAAAATGTAAAACAAATTAGAAAATCTCTCCAGTGTTATGATCTTATATTGTTTTGTAATTTGTTTTTACATTTAGTAAAACAATATGTTATTGTTATTTTAAGGACTCAAATATATAAAAAAACCTAACTTTTGCACATTTTTCAAAGTAAAAGATAAGGAATTAAAGAGACATGAAGGCATTCACTAAATGATAGAGTCTTTTTTGATTGTGTGAATATTAATAGAAAAAATTGTATAGCATACCTAATATTTTATATAAAAGTCTATATTTAGAATATTCCATGGGAAAATATATAATTATGATTTTTTTAGTTTTGTAGAGAGATATAGAATATTTTACTCAAAGTGAGGCATACATGATTAAGCAAATATTGAGTAGACAGGTATTTATTTTATCAGAAACAATTATTTAATTTTCTGAAGCAGAGATCCCACCCTAAAGTACAGATTAATTTGCTTCTTGGTAAAATATTTGATATCACATTGGGTAATTGTTAATTTGAAAGGCTACCATGCTTATTGATACAATATGTAAACAATAGAAGATTCAGAAGGAAATAAAATTGTTAATTAAGTAAAATTAATGGCATCAGAAGATGTGTCTTTCAGCATTTAAAAAGTCATATTTATTATCTAACTAGCACTATCTCATTTAAGTTACAGAGCAGGAACTAAAAGTCCAGCTGCAGCATTGTTTTTTTCATATCATGTCTTTATTGTTTGTAACCATTCTAATGTTTTTGAGAAAATTAATATCTATTCTTTTCTAAATTATCATCATGAAACGTGGCTCTGCAATGTGTAGTTATAATCACAACTAACAGGTATTAAAAATAATGCTATATTGTTCCACAGATCAAAGATTAACGTGCTTGTATTGCAGTGCTATTGATATATTTTTGAGGCTTTACACCTTGAGGAGGCTTTATTATAAAATGAAATAAACAATTCTCATAGCATTCATTTACTTTGATTTTAAATATCTATTAAGCCAAAATACATAATGCTTTAATATATGAGCTTTACTTTCCATAAGTGGACAGATATAGTTGCCAATGAGTGATATTGCAAAAGTCCTATACAGATAAATGTTCAGTGAGAATATCTAGTCCGTTGCTTAAATTCTACTAAACATGATCTTCAAATGTCCTCTTATGTACACTGTATGGCAGTATGCATGCATAGAGCAGCTGGAGTTTTCTTGCTGAGCTTTTCACCTTACCTTTAAAATTGGTTTCTTTTGCAAAAGAGAAATGTAAAGCACTCTTGGAGAAAATCTATTTTTTAGGGACATTTCATAATGAATAACTTGTCTTTATGTGAAAATGCTTGTACTATTTTAAGAAATGAATAAACACTAGGATGCTTGCCACAATATGCTTTGTTATAATTTCTGAAAGCCAGCTTTCTGTGTTTCTGAAAATTGATTTTTTCTAAATAGTACTTCTTTAGTTGTAAGTCTTAGTTGACATCATTTTTTCTTTTTTTGAAACCCTGTATTTAATTACCTTGTGTAACAGAATGTAAAATAAAGGAACATTGATATTTTTAACTTTCCATTTACTATTTTTACTGAGAAAATATAGTGCTACGGATAATATGTGCTACATATATTTCTTTTAAACTTATTTTTGTTTTCTCTATATGTATGCAAAAGTGTATTTGCCACTTATGTGATATTGTTCTCACAGCATAGAAAATTCCTTTAAGAACAGACTTACTTGCTGATTTGAGACAGCCAATATCCAAACATGTAGCAGTAAACAAACTCAGGTCCTCAGGAAAACTAGAAACTGCACTCAACCATTGGTAATTAGTGTGTCTTCATATTTGCTTAAGGTAATATACCTTATTAAATCTACTAACATTTAAAAAATGTGTAAAAAACCATTTTCTTAATGTCATTTTTCACGATGCCCATTTGATTTATTTATTTAATATTATTAATTTTATTTTCTGATAGATCTCATCACTTTTTATTTAGTCATTTGTTTATTTTAAGTCATCAAAACATCTTCACATTTATTTATAACTCATTGGTAGCAAATGCATCTACATTAAGGAAAATAATTACATATATTCTGTAATACTTTACAATAAAGTAAAATTTTAGTTGAAAATTTTTGAGACCATTCACAGGGCATAGTGAGCAGAAATCAGTTACAAAGACACACAAAGTTCTAACTAACTTAATTTCTAAGTGAGACTTCCAACATATTATAGGTGTAGGAGACTAAATTTATACTGATTTCTCTCATAAGTAGCTTTTACATTCTAATTTTTTGTATTACATAGCATGTTCTTGATAGTTACAATATTACATCATCTTTTATAAGACTCTTAATAGTGGCTTTCTGAAATATATACATATGAAAATATAAACAGATTTTCAATAATGTTACTAACAACTTGGTGAAGGTCAATGTCTTTCCTAAACAACACAAGCTATTACATTAAAACCCATTGCCAGTTATGTTACAGTTATTGGTAATTATTATTTCATATATCCCCAAATATTATAGGTTATTGTCAATGATCCTATTTGCCTTTCAAGTTGTACTGTAAGACTCTATTGGTCAAGAGATTGCATATGTGACCAAAGAACAAGAATGGTTTAATCTGTTAATGAACTGAAAGCCTCATTTCTACAAGCTCACATTCATACTTTCAGAAGATACTATTTGTCCTACCAGAAAAGAGATAGCATTGCTCAGCTGTGAACTCCACAATGTTCAATAACTACTGGACTAAACTTATATACCCACAAGTGCAACAGTGAAACAAATGATGTGTGAATAAACAACTACCGTTTACATTTATAGCACATTTCACAACATGGAAATTATACCTTGTACTTAATTATACCAAAGTCTTTACTCGTATTTTGTAATCCTTGAGGTAGAACCTAATATAATTACATAATTATAATACAATTCTGTTAAATTGATATCTATTACATTGACCTCTAAGTTCTTATCAAGATACCTATAGAACAGTGCATATCTCAACTCTCATATGAGAAGATATTTTGGCAATGTAATGACCCACTGAAGATATGCATGAGAAATTTTGCATAATAAAATTATTTGAAGTAGAAAGACCACACAGTTTGGTGACAACCTATATAAAAGACATTAAAAAAGAAGCCTTTATCTTTTTCTTCTTGCCATCACTTTGACTGGAAAGTTCATTTGTTCACTAGTATTAGGACATACTTGTTTTAGGATTCTAACATATACTGAAAACTTTCTAAGACATCCATCTTAATGACCAAATAACAGTTGTACTCCTTATCTTACTAATGGGAGACAACCATTGTTGCAATATCTGTACCATAACCTGTAAGACACTCTTATCACTCTAATATATATGTATATGTATTTATATAATTATACATTCAAACAGTTCTGCATCATTTTAAGAATACTTTGAATAATATTTCAATGTTACAATTGAAATATTGTTACAATATTTACTTTAGAGACCCACAACTTGTCAGAGCAGATAGTAAAATGCCTATAGGATTCTTAGTTTTATATAGAATCTTTATAACACACTCCTAACTTCAAGGCAAAGGAATTGAGAATGATTGTAAAATCTACATATAGTAGACATTTATAGCACACCACATTGGGCAGATATAAAAGCAGGAATGACATAAAAGAACTCTTAGTTTCTAGAATTGGATGCATAAGATACACACAAAAAATCAGCATGATTTTCTGTAAAATTAATGAAGTCCCAACTCTAGCTAGGCAGCTATGGGAAATTTATACATGCTAGGGAGGAAAAAATTACTTCTCAAGGATTCGGATCTTGAGAGGCTAAAAATGAATATGTGGTCATTTACTAGAACATGAGCCTACATCAAGTGAACTGATGGGTTTACATAACTGGAAGTAAAAAAGGCTGAGTTTGAACATGATATATTATATTTATATATAAAATTCTCAATAAAGACATCCAAATTTTTTGAATGAAAAAAAATCTAAACTTTTTATAATTTTTTAACTGTATAGTTTATTCCAATGCCCTGTTTTACACTTAATTTTGAGGGGCTATCAGCTGATTTTATAATATGTAGTTGTTAAATAAGAAAAGGAAAAGCATTGACAAAATTATAACATCTCAATATTAAATTTAGCATCTTTATTCATAATTATTTATTTACCCTTAACTAAATTATATTGTGATACCTTGTATAAATTGAATTAATGGCCTTACTACTTTTTATATTAATTTATTTATATTTAATTCTGATATATTTTATAAAGTTTAATACATAAGTAATTTATAACTTTTGATTTTATAAACATGAAAGCGATTCTTCTGTTTACTAATACCATTATCATTTTAAAAAGTAAATAAAGGTCAGGAAGTGTAGTTCAATTAAAATTTTTATTAATTAATGAGTTATTAAAGAACTCCTTATAGGTGAGTTTCTAGAGAGTCCAAAATTTACATAACATTTAAAATTTACACTCCTGGGTAACATGCATAACGATATATAATGTATGCATATTGATTTGTCCTTGTATATGGGGAAATATATAATGAATAAGATTAAATTTTCCAAAATTTAAACAATAGGTACTAATATTAATATATTGATATAACCTCTAATTCTAGACATTATTATTATTTACCAAAACATAAATGTTCTGACTCCTTTTCAATTCTAAAATGTTTCTGATTAGATATTTTATCTAATACTGTGTGATTTGCAATGTTGAAAATTGCTGTTTGATATTACAGTGCATTCTTTTTTTTAAGATTAATATACATATATTTACTTTCTGTTCAGCTTTCCCTCTGAATTTTTTCTTTTTCATCCCTGTATATCCTTATTCAAGGTCCCTTCCCCCTTCCGCCACATCAGGTGATTTTTTCTTCTCTACAACTCCCCATCCCCTCCTGGGGGAGGGAGAAGACAGTCCTATGATCCCATTGACCCAATAATGCTTAGATCAGCCTCCACTCCTGGGAAATCCAGTTTTGTACCCCTTCCCTCAAGAGTGAGTCAGGTGTTGCTATACTTGGAGTGGGAACTGAAGGGTCAGTCCAGGGTGTTTCTGATACCAAGCTGATCAGTGGTCGTGGTTTGCAGCCTGGGCATGCTTGGCTTTTTCTTGTTTGTTTGTTTAGAGACCACTAATGAGTGAGTACATCCCCTGCTTATCTTTCTGAGTTTGTGATATCTCACTCAGAAGGATATTCTCCAAAACCATCCATTTGCCTGAGAATTTTAGGATATCGTTTTTTCTTACTGCTGAGTAGTATTACAATGTGTAGATGTACCACAGTTTGTTTATCCATTCTTCAGTTGAGGGACATTTAGGTTGTTTCCAGTTTCTTGCTATTACAAATAATGCTACTATGAACATAGTTGAGCTAATACCTTTGGAGTGTGAATGTGCCTCTTTCAGGTATACACCCAGAAGTGATATTGCTGGGTCCTTGGGGAGATTGATTCTCAATTTTCTGAGAAACCACCATATTGCCTTCTAAAGTGGCTGAACAAGCTTACAATCCCACCAAAAATGGAGGAGTGTTCCCCTTGCTCCGCATCCTCTCCAACATATGCTGTCATCTGTGATTTTAATCTTAGCCAATCTAACAGGTGTTAGGTGGTATCTTAAAGTTGTTTTGATTTGCATTTCTCTGTTGGATAAAGATGATGAGCACTTATTCAGGTGCCTTTCAGCCATTCATAGTTCCTCTGCTGAGAATTCCCTTTTTAGATCTGTACCCCATTTTTTGATTGGGTTATTCAAAGTTTTGGGCTCTAGATTCTTGAGCTTTTTATATATCTTAAAGATCAGTCCTCTATCACTTGTAGAGTTGGTGAAAATCTTTTCCCATTCTGTAGGCTGTTGTTTTGTCCTATTGACAGTGTCCTTGGCTTTGCAGAAGCTTCCTAGCTTCAGGAGATCCCACTTATTGGTCTTAGTGTCTGTGTCACTGGTGTTATATTTAGGAAGTGGTCACATATGTCAATTCATAGAATTGTATTTCCCACTTTCTTTTCTATCAAGTTCAAAGTGGCTGGGTTTAAGTTGAGGTCTTTGATCCACTTGGATTTGAATTTTGTTCAGGGTTAGAGGCTCAGATCTATTTGCATTTTTCTACACACTTCCATCCAGCTTTGCCAACACGATTTGTTAAATATACAAACTTTTTTCCATTGAATATTTGGGTCTTTGTCAAAGATCAGGTATTCATAGGTTTTTGGCTTAATGTCTGGATCCTCAATTCTATTCCATTGGTCCACAAATCTGTTTTTATGCCAGTACCAGGCTGTTTTTATTACTGTAGCTCTATAGTATAACTTGAAGTCAAGGATGGTGATACCTCCTGAGGTTGTTTTGTTGAGTAAAATTGTTTTGGCAATCCTGGCTTTCCTGTTATTCCAAATGAAAATGAATATTGTTCTTTCAAGGTCCAAGAAATATTGTGTTGGGATTTTAATGAGCAATGCATTGAATTTGTAGATTGCCTTTGGTAGAATTGCCATTTTTACTATGTTGATCCTACCAATCCAGGAATATGGGAGAGCTTTCCATTTTCTGATATCCTCTTCAATTTCTTTCTTCAATGATTTAAAATTTTTTTCAAATAGGTCTGTTACTTCTTTGGTTATAGTTACTACAAGGTATTTAATACTATTTGCAGCTATTATGAAGGGTAATGTTTCTCTTATTTCTTTTTCAGCTCTTCTATCTCTAGTGTATAGAAGGGCTACTGATTTCTTTGAGTTAATCTTGTATCCTGCTACATTGCTGAAGGTGTTTTTCAGCTGTAGCAGTTCCTTGGAAGAATTTTGTGGGTCAGTTCTGTATACATTCATATCATCTGCAAATAGAGATTGCTTCCCTTCTTCTTTTCCAATTTCTATCCCCTTAATCTCCTTTCGTTTTCTTTCTTATTAATTTAGCTGAAACATTGAGAACTATATTGAATAGATAAAGGGAGAGAGGACATCCTTGTCTAGTTCCTGATTTTAGTGGGATTGCTTTGGGTTTTTCTCCATTAAGTTTGATACTGGCTATTGGCTTCTTGTAAATAGCCTTTATTAAATTTAGGTATTCTTCCTGTATTCCTGATTTCTCTAGACTTTTAATCATAGTGGAGTGTTGGATTTTGTCAAAGGATTCTTCCGCATCTAAGGATATGATCATGTGGTTTTGTTCCTTTAGTTTGTTTATGTCATGGATAACATTTAAAGTTTTTTGTATGTTAAACCAGCCCTGCATTTCTGGGATGAAGCCTACTTGGTCATGGTGGATGATATTTTTCATGCATTGGTGTACATGGTTTGCCAAAATTTTGTTGAGAATTTTCACATCAATATTCATAAGGGAAATTGGTCTGTAATTCTCCTTCTTTGTTGGGACTTTGAGTGGCTTGGGTATTAGGGTAATTGAGGCTTCATAAAAGGATTTGGCAATATTCTTTCAGGTTGTACTGTGTGAAATAGTTTGAGGAGTAATGGAAGTAATTCTTCCTTGAATATCTGGTAGAATTCGGCACTGAAACGATCTGGACCATGGCCTTTATTTTTGGGAAGTTTTATAATGACAGCTTCAATTTCCTTAAGGGTTATAGGCCTGTTATGATAATTAATCTGATCTTCATTTAATTTTGGTAGGTGGTACCTGTCCAGAAAGCTTTCTATTTCTTCTAGGCTTTCCATTTTTATGAAATATAGATTTTCAAAATATGAACTGATAATTCTCTGTATTTCCTGGGGTTCTGTTGTTATGTCCCCCTTTTCATTTCTTATTTTGTTGATTTGAACTTTCTCTCCCTGTTTTTTGATTAGTTTGGCTAAGGGCTTATCTATCTTGTTAAATATCTCAAAGAACCAACTCTTAGATTCATTGATTCTTTCTATTATTCTTTTTGTTTCAATTGTATTGATTTCAGCTCTTAGTTTGATTATTTCCTGCCGTCTACTCCTGCTAGGTGAGTTTGCTTCTAATTGTTCTAAGGATTTCAGCTGAGCTGTTAGGTCTCTAGTGTGGGATTTCTCTTGGTTTTTCATCTAGGCATCTAGTGCTATGAATTTTCTTCTTAAGACTGCTTTCATTGTGCCCCACAAGTTTGGATATGTTTTGGATTCATTTTCATTAAATTCTAGGAAGACTTTGATTTCTTTCTTAATTTCTTCCTTGACCCAGAGATGGTTCAGCTGATTGATCTTTAGTTTCCATGAGTTGGTAGGCTTTCTTTGATTTTTGATGTTGTTGAACTCTAACTTTATGCCCTTGTGGTCTGATATGTTAGAAGGGATTATTTCCATTTTTTTTTTTTGCATCTGTTGGTATTTCCTTTATGACCAGTTATGTGCTCAATTTTGTAGAAAGTTCCATGAGGAGTTGAGAAATATGTATATTCCATTGCATTTGGGTGGAAGCTTCTGTAGATATCTATTAAATCCATTTGCATCATAACCTCTTTTAGACTCCTTATTTCTCTGTTGAGTTTCTGCCTGGTTGACCTATCCAGGGTTGAACGTGGGGTATTGAAGTCTCTCACTGTTAGGGTGTAAGAATTGATGTGGGATTCAAGCTTTAGCAGTGTTTCTTTTACAAAAATAGGTGCTCTTATATTAGGGGCATGCATATTCAATATTGAAATCTCCTCTTGACCAATTTTTCCTTTGATGAATAAGTAATGGCCATCTTGGTCTCTTTTAATTGCTTTTAGCTTTAATTCTACTTTGTTAGATATTAGGATTGCAACCCCCACTTGTTTCTCAGTACCATTTGAATGGAAAATCTTTTCCCAACCCTTTATTCTAAGCCTGTGTTTGTCTTTGTGGTTGAGGTGTGTTTCTTGTAGGCAACAAAAGGATTGCTTCTGTTGTTGTATCCATCTTGTTAGTGTTTGACAATTTATAGGAGAGTTGAGTTCATTGATATTAAGGGAAATTAGTGAACATTGTTTGATATTTCTTGCCATTTTTGGTTGTAACTTGCTTGTATTTCCTTTCTCTGGATTATTCTTCTGTGAAATTATTGATTATTTGTGGTTTCATGTGTGTATCTGGGGTCCTTAGGTTGGAGTTTCCCCTCTAATATTCTGTAGTGCTGGATTGGTAGATAGGTATTCCTTTCGTCTTACTTTGTCATAAAATATCTTGTTTACTCCATCTATGGTGACTGATAATTTTGCAGGGTATAGTATTCTAGTTTGGCAGTCATGCTGTTTTAGCGTCTGTATAATTTCTCACCAAGTTCCTCTAGCTTTCATCATTTCCATTGAATAGTCAGGTGTTATTCTGATGGGTCTGCCTTTATATGTGAGTTGGCCCTTTTCTTTTGCAGCTCTTAAATTTTTTTTTTGTTCTGTATGTTTTGTGGCTTGATTATAATGTGGCACACTGACTTTTTTTAGGGTCATATCTTTTTGTTGTTCTGTAAGCTTCTTGTATCTGTATAGGCATTTCCTTCTTCAGGTTAGGGAAGTTTTCTTCTATGATTTTATTGAAACATTATCTCTGCCTTTGAGTTGGTATTCTTCTCTTTCTTCTATTCCTATTATTCTCAAATTAGGTCTTTTCATGGTGTCCCAGATTCCCTGAACATTTTGAGTTATGAACTTTTTTAGTTTTAGTATTTTCTTTGACTGGTATATCTATTTGAGCTACTGAGTCTTCCACTTCAGAGTTT
Organism: Sigmodon hispidus; assembly: GCA_004025045.1. NCBI lineage: Eukaryota > Metazoa > Chordata > Mammalia > Rodentia > Cricetidae > Sigmodon > Sigmodon hispidus. The sequence continues at coordinate 26,252 of PVIH01010799.1, forward strand.
CTTTCTTCCATCTCTTGAACTCTGTTTGTTATGCATGTATCTGTGGTTCAGCTTTTTTCTTCAGATTTTCTATTTCCATCTTTCCCTCATTTTGTGCCTTTTTTATTGCCTATTTCAGCTTTTAGTTCCTATCATGTTTCTTTCATAGATTTGTTCATCTCTTCCAATTTTTGTTTATATTTTCTTCTATTTCTTTAAGGCTATTTTTCATATGTTCTTTGAGAGCTTCAATGATCATCATAAAGGAATTTTTGGTATTGCTTCCTTCTGTTTCCTCTTCATTGCTCAGTTCAGGTCTTGTGTTTATAGAATCACCACTTTCATCTGATGTTACCTTGTTGTTCTTTATATTATTATGTAAATATTTGCACTGGTGTCTGCCAATGGCTTCAGTGGTTCATGATTATGTGGCTCCTGGTTATTTGTGGCACTTGGGCTTGTGTGCCTCCTGTAACCTCTGAGGTAAAGGTCTGCTCAATCTTTACCTCTGCTCTGGACAGGGGAATGAATTTCCATTCTTCAATCATTCTCTGTTTGACCAATTGGAGATTGGGTGGCGGCCCTGCAGTTTCCCTCAGCAGCAGCTGGGGGGACCATGGCAGTCAGAGATTATCTCCTCTGCTACAGACAGTATGGGTACATGCTCTGCAGACAGCACCCAGTCCCAGAACCAGAACCAGAACTGATGGAAGCTCAACACTCCCTGGCAGTGATACAGGAGCTCTGGCCTGCTGACCACTCCTCTCCTCTGAGCAGGGTCTGAGTCTGTCCTTCAGGGTCCCCAGTCATTATCCGTTTGCTCAGTTGGAGGTGAGTAGCCATGCAAACTTCCTCAGCAGCAGCTGGGGGGACCTTGGCAGTGAGAGTTTATCTCCGTCTGCTACAGAGTGCATAGGTACATGCTCTGCAGACAGCACCTGTTCCTGGAACCAGAATCGGAACAGACTGGTTTTCTTTTTCAAATAAAAAATTAGACGAGTTCTAGCATTTGGTATTTTCTTTTGTCAAAATATATATCTATATAATATTATTCATCTTGTTATCTTCTATACTCAAATGCAAAATAAGTACATTAGTAATAGTAAATTTTCTTATTATTCATCTTTGAAGCTCTTTTTTTTTTTTCAAAACTTAAAGGGTCTATTTATTAGGAAGGAAATGTCTTATTCTTCTAAAGGTATGGTGAAATAACGTCTTTCATCCATTCCAGATAAGTCTGCTTTCCTCATCCCAACATCAAGACTGAGTCCGGGGTTCCTTTGGAGGGAAAAGGCTGCAAGGTGCCAGTTCAAGGTTCTTCAGATCCCAAGCTGTTCAGTGGTTGTAATTTATAGCTTGAGTATGCTTTTATTTTCTTTAAAGTTTACTAGTGAGTGAGTACACCCCCTGCTTATCTTTCTGGTTTTGTGATACTTTGCTCAGGAGGATATTCTCCAAATCCATCCATTTGCCTGAGAATTTTAGGATATCTTTTTTTCTTATTGCTGAGTATTACTCAATTGTATAAATGTACCAGAGTTTGTTGATCCATTCTTCATTTGGGGGGCATCTAGGTTGTTTCCAGGTTCTTGCTATTATAAGCAATGCTGCTATGAACATAGTTGAGATACTGCTTTTGGGGTGTAAATGTGCATTTTTATGGTATATGTCCAATACTAGATTTTCTGGGTCCTGGGGGATATTGATTCCTAGTTTGCTGAGAAACCACCATACTGCAATCCAGAGTGGCTGAACAAGCTGTCACTTCCAACAACAATGGAGGAGTGTTCCCCTTGCCCAACAACCTCTCTAGCATAGTCATTTTTGTCTTTAATCTTAGCCGTTCTGACAGGTATAAGGTGGTATCTCAAAGTTGTTTTGATTTGTAATTCTCTGATGGCTAAATATTTTGAGCACTTTTTCAAGTACAAGTACCTTTTAGCCATTTGTAATTCTTCTGCTGAGTATTTCATTTTTAATTCTGAACACTATTTTTAATTTAGTTATTTAGGGCTTTGAGCTGTAGTTTCTTGAGTCACCAATATATTTTAGAAATCAGTTCCCTGTCATTTGTAGGGTTGGTGAAAATCTTTTCCCATTCTGTAGACTGTCATTGTACCTTATTGACTGTGTCCTTAGCTTTGCAGAAGCTTCTCAGTTTCAGGAGGTCCCACTTATTGTTTGTTGTTCTTAGTGTCTGTGCTACTGGTGTGATATTTTAAAATAACCCTTCAAATTAATAACTGTAATAGTCAGTCCTCTAGGTAGCAAAGAAGACAGGGGTATACCAGACTATAGAGTGTCCATGGGTTGAATCTCCTTTAAGAATTTCTGACAAGTTCTTAAATCTGTCACTATTTTTCACTTCCCAGATTTCTTCTTGACCACAAATACAGGGGAATTTCATGGGCTGGTTGATTCTTTTAAGGGCTGAGGTTGTAATTGCTCCTGTTCTAGAGCCATCAGTTTCTATTTTGTCAAAGGCCATTGCTGAACCCAAAAATGCTTTTCTGTCAACCATTTCAAAGTTAATGCTGTAAGTATCTTTGCTGGGTCAGAGTCTTTTAAACTGTGTTGTTGTACAACCTGAATGATTGGTGATTGTTTTGCATATCCTCTTGAAATGTTGTCTTCAGGGAAATAATTGAGTCTCTGGTTGATATTTGAGCCTGGAGGGATCTTAATCTGGGTGTTCCATTGTTGTAGAAGATCACAACCCCATAAATTCACTTCTATATTAGTCATATATGGCTTCAATATTCCTATCTACCCTTCTCGTCCCATGCATTCAAAATATATCACATTCTGTTTTACTTGAGGTAATGTCCCAATACCTATACATTGAACACCTACCTCCTTTATATGCCAGTTGGTGTGCCATGATTGTGGGGTTATGATCAAAATGTCAGGCCCTCTGTCAACTATGCCTTGCATATAAATATTATCTATCCTTATTTTCAATTTTGATATTTTTTCATTCATGAAAGCATGTCAAAATATACATTTCATTGATGAAGTTGATACTGCCAAATTCTCCTGTAAAGGTATTGTGCTGTCCATTGCTTTATGGTCCTCTGTCCCAGGCTTTGGATTATCTACTCATGTTGAGGAAGCTGTTATGTGCAGTGACCAGATAAGACTGAATGTTTTTTGGCTTTGAGATCTGCTTTTTTGTGGCTTCCCAGGGGAAGCCCTAAAATGTGTTTCCCAATGGTAAAAAGGTTGCCTTCTTTGACTTTTGTGTACCTACATTCATTTGTCCAATGTTGGCCTTTGCCACATCTCCTGCACAACCCAGAAGTTGTGGCATTCTATTTGAATTATTCTTGGGATGGGCAGTATTCCCATAAGTACCTTGCATACAATTCCTCTTTATATGATCTGGTTTACCACAATTAAAACAAATGATGCCCAAATTCCTTATCTTAATATTGGCAATATCTTGACCTACCTAATTGTCTTCATCACTATGGGGAGATTTGGCATTAATTGCATACTGAATCCATTCTTCTATGTGTGCACTTCTGATCTTTAATGACATGAGTATTCTATTATATTCCATATTAGCATGGTCAAAGTTCAAAGAGAATATTAATTGCTTTCTAACTTCTGGATGTGACACCGCTCTATGTACAGCTTGAGTTAACTTCTGTAGAAAGTCCATATAAGGCTTCTTCAAACCTTATCTGACCTTGGTATATGATGCAATTTTCTGTCCTGGGCCTAAAATCTTTTCCCAAACATTTACTGCAGCAGCAGTACAGCACAACTATAAGGCATGGTCAATATAAGTAGTCTGAACTGCCACATCAGCAAACTGGCCTTCACCAAGGATTTGTTCTTCGGCAATGTTAACATCTCCACTTCATCCCCAGGATTCCAAGGCCCTAGCCTCTTCCCTAAGCCAATTCCTCCATTGCAACTGTTGGATATGGTACAACACTGCCACTGTCAGCTGCATCCAGTCATTAGAAATTACCCAATTCTTTGTCAAACATGAGTTTAGAAGTTGCATTGCATAAGACAATTATACCACGTGCAACAATATTTCATCTTTAATATCCTTCATATCCTTTGGGTGAAGGAGTTCATAACACTATCCCACACAGTCTGGTGCCTTTTGACATATTTTCTTTGTCTCTACTGTGACTGGGGAATAGTGCCAATGAAGTAGAGGGTAATCCCTTCACGGTGACTACCTTAGGTAGAACATCTTCCCTACCATTATATCTCTTAAATGAAAGTCCTAGATTGTTCTGTGTAGGTGGCACCTTAAAACTTTTCCAACATTACTATAAAATACTCATGGTCTTGGAATTTGGAGACCATATTTCTTTCCAGGTTCTGACTGTCCTGTGTAGACAATCTTTCTAATGATTTTATAAAGTCAAAATTCTTCCAGTCCCTTCCTTGACATAATTATCAAGTTTCTTAATTTCATCTTCACTGTAAAGTCTGCAGCCCTCTCATTACCTTAGAACTCTCACCCCAAAAGAAAGCAAGTCTCTTAATTGTATTATCAATGTAAAGCCTGAATTCCTCTTGTGTTTTCTTAGAACTCTCATCCAAGGAGGAAGTCCTATCAGAAATTTTTTCAAAACCAACTTCCAGTGAAGTAAATCGTTTACCACTTATCGACTTTTGATTATATTGCACACGTATTATAGAGTAATCGCTCATCTCTAGACTCTAAATCTTTAAAATAAGTTTTTTAAAGACTGCTTTATTTGAGGTATAATCACACCAAAAGGCAATAAGACTATGAGGTTGAAGGAGCCTCCAAATATGTAATCACGTAGCTAGTCTTCCATCATTGCTGAGAAAAAAAAATTGTAAAGTTCTGAACACCTGTTAAGTCATTTTACAAAACATGATATTGAGTACTTTACTCAGATGTAATGTCAACTTTAGGCCTGCAGGTGGCGCGCTCGCATTCAATGTCTGGCTTTCTGGAGCACAGAGGAGAAGGTAGGGGTAGGCGGGATTGTGGAGATGCTGCACATGGAGGTTAAAGATGTTCTTAGCCTGAGCATTGTGGGCAGGGGTGCATGCATGGCTGTGGAGTGCTGTGGACAAGTGGGGGACTGGTCAGGGTGCAACCATAGAGCCACAGAAGACTGAGCTCGTAATGCTTTCACAGCACAGCCAGGACACCGAGTAGCCAGACTAGGCAAGGGGGTGGGCAGTGGCAGCCAATATGGTGGCACTGGTTCACATAAGTCTCATTGCCTCCATCTGCTGTAGTGGGGTACTAAGTGCTATAAGAACAAAGCTTCATACAATAGAGTGATAAAGTAAAAACGCATGTCAAAAGATATAGACATACAGACTATATTGGTATAGGTATAAATGAGGATGATGTACATATATATACATATATATGTATATATATAGTATTTAGGTGGAAGGATAATTTGATGTTCTAAAAATTTGGTCACTGAAGAAGTTTGCAGTTTTTTACAGTTCAAGTCCCAGATTCAGTTGTTTGTTTTAGTCAATGTTTTAAATTCTTTGGACTTTTATTTTGAACATGAAAAACAAGTCACTTTTACCTAGACAAATAAAACATTGAAGAGATTTAAAAAAATGCCAGTGGTAGTCACAGGCCCAGACACGCATGCCACTCCGCCTCTCTGTCATGTAGTCTCAGTCAACTCACCAACTCGCTGAAAGCTCCGGTCAGGAGCTACACACAGCTAGTCCCAATCCTGGAAAGCAGGGGAAGCCCTGCTCCCTTCAAAAGGCCCACAGCCCTGTGTAGCTGGAACTGGGAGCGTAGGTCAGCCCTGACACATGGAGGTCTCCAGGCCTGCAGTGGGTAGCAGGGAGAATATCTCATGTTCAGCACAAGATATTGCCGCAATTATTCACATCTGATACACCATATGATGGGTTAATATTTATTAAGGGGAGAGAACAAACTAACAAATACAAATAGTGATTCAGAACTCCGCATAGGAATGCTCAAGTTCCTCGTGGAAACGCCGGAACCAAAAGGGGAGAGGAGTCAGGGTTCCAGGGTCTTGAATGATTCTGGACACACCCTATTGGGGTCCGGATTCTTGAGGTTACTAGTACTTCCTTGAATAACCTCTAAATCCCACTACACCCACTAAAGAAATATACATATTAAATATGATCCACAGAAATGAAACAGAACTTCAAAGAATAATTTTATTCTTCATATGGAAAAACAAAGACATAAACAAAAACCCAGAAAAGTTAAACAAATTCTGAATAGTAAGACAATTGCTGGTGGTATCATTATATTTCATATAAAATTGTACTTAATACCTACAATAATAAAACATGATTTTGGAACAAAATCAAACCTATTGATCAATTTAGTAAAATTGAAGACCCAGACATGAATACACACACCTGTGAACATCTGAAGTTATGACAGAGAAGTCAGAAATAAACAGTGGAAACATGACAGCATCTTCAACAAATAATGTACTCAAGTAGATGACTGCATGTAGAATCCAAATAAATCTATACTTATCTCCCTACACAAACCAAACTCTGAGAAATCAATGACTTTTTTTTAAAAAAAAATATTTATTTTTACTTTATGTAAATTGGTGTTTTGCCTGCATGTATATAACTCTGTAACGGTGTCAGAATAACAGACAGTTGCTAGTTGTCATGTTGATGCTGGGAATAGAACTCAGGTCCTCTGGAAGAACAGTCAGTGCTTTTAACCATTGAGACATCTTTTAAGCCCCCCTCCCCAAAATCAATGAATTTTAAAAAATCCCAAAGAGGCAAGGCAACATAAATGCAGAAAGGCAATTATGGTGTATAATCACTTATATGTGAATAATAACTAGTAGAAACATTCTAAACCATATAAACATAGATGTTGGGTAGAAGTTAAAAAAGGGCAATTAAAGGCCATTTGAGGGGCAATATGTAAACCTAATGCAATAGAAAGTTTCTGGGATCTATACATATATGAAGATAATATAAATGAAATAGTCAAATAATGAAGAAGACACTTAACAAGCCATTTCTTGTTATCAAATAAAAGTTTCAGTCCAGTTACTTGGTTATGTCTAATTGAGTTTTGGATCAAAATTTTGCACAGTAATCCCTAACAATTCAGTCTACTGCTAAGAGTATAGGTTGTTTTCTACAAGTTGACATTTAGTCCAATTGTTAAAGAAACACCTATCCAACCATTGAAATACAGACGTAAAGCTGGTGAATGGACACACTCCTAGCTCCTATATACTAGCATCGTTGTTACCAAAAGGTACTCTGTGTGCTATCAAATGAGAAACACAAATATTAACTCAGCCACTAATACTTTGATCTAAGATGATATCATGCATGTAAGATATATTAGTGCATTGATGGTAAACGCTTTGGGAGAAACTATGGAATATCTTGTTTGAGTTAAGATTAAATTCAAATAAGATTGCTACGCTTATCATTCTTATCCTCTATATAGTTATTGTTAACTCTTCCACATTTTAAATTCTTTTTACTGTGTGTTTTTTTTTTTAATAAATACAAAATAAAGGAAAAAAAAAAAAAAAAAAAAAAGATTAAATTCAAGCTTTAAACCCACTCTAGACACTGCTTGTGTGACCAAGAACCTGAAGATAGATTGTTTATGGAACTAGAAAATTAAATACAACTTTTTCTACGACAAGGAAACAGACAAAGGGAAAAAGAGCAAATATACCATAAAAGGCTTTCTTATGATAAGCAGTTGTACTCAGATCAGTGTCTTGATCAGCTATTTATCAAAGATTTCTCCTGAAATAGATGTTTTGCTTTATCTTATTATATTTTATATCATTTTTTATCCCTTAACATCTTGTTGTGTTTTGATGAAAGGTAAAAGAAAAGAAATGGATTTATTCTTGCAGATGTAATGTACCTCATACACACTTGTCTATTTAATTGTTTTATTTTTTCATGTAATTGCTTTCTATTAATTACATTTTTAGAAGGCAATGAGATTCAAAAAAATCAACATGCTTGCAGAAGATATTCAATCTTTGTATAAAACACTGAGTTAATGCAGGAATAGTATTCACTGTAGAGGAACAAGGAGATATACTATCCTGTTCTCCTTATGAAAAAAAAGAAGAAGGCATTAGAATCTGTTTACAGAATCTATGGGTATAGCCTTGTCACATATAAGAAAATGGACAATATTATTTAAATTTCTTAGGAATTTATTTTTATGAAATTGTCATTGCTTCTACTTACAGTGTTCATTTCCAAAATGTTTATCATTGTATTGAACACAGTATTTTGCCATGCATGCCTGGTAGAATCTTAAATGTGAATGTCAAACACAGGAATTATAACTGATTCTTCAATAAAATGATGTTGAAATATTTATATTTCTTTACCTGGATATTCTCATCTATTCAGTGAAGAGATTGAAATATGCCACATGTAAGCTTTTCAGTATTGTATTTCATTTTTAAATCTTGAAATAGTAATATAATTCTGATGTATATCAAATATTACACAGTTTTTATGCCAGATTACATGGTGAAAAAATTAATGCCACTTGTAAATAATATTTTATCTAATTGGATTTCATGCTCCTTCACAAAGTTGAATGAAACAGAGTTTATAGCATGAAACATGACCTATGATTCAGAGCTTTAAATTTCTCACTGTGAAATCCAAAAGTACCAAGATGCAGATGCAGAAATTATTTATTTAATTATTTTTATGCAATGGATGAACATATTAACTTCTCTCAAATATAGGGCATCTCTTTTATTATTAAAATCATTTCTTCTTCTTGAACACCATATAAAGTATAACTTGACATTTTTAAAGCTATCACACTTACTACAAATGGCACTTTTGTTTACTTAGTGTGAAAAAAAAATTCAAAACTTTTATCACCTTACAACTCATCTTCTCATTGTATTTTACTGGCCTTTTTCTCATGGTGAGTTTATGTAATTTAAGAAATCAAACTCTTAGGATATCTTTTCATTTTCTAATATTTTGAATTTGTTTTTTCAAAGACTTACAGTTCTTGTCCAATCAGACTGTCACTACTTTGTTTAGAGGTATCCCAAGATATCTAATGCTATTTGCAGCTATTTTAAAAGATGATGTTTTCCTGATATTTTCCATTCTTTAATCATTTGTATAGAGGAGGGATATTGATTTTATTTTATTTAATCTTGTACCCTTCTACATTGCTGAAAGTTTATCAGCTGTGGCAGTTCCCTGGTAGAATTTGGGGTGTCACTTATGTTTACTATTATATCATTTTGAAATAGAGATAGTTTGGCTTCTATTTTTCCAATTTGTATCTCTTTAATCTCCTTTTTTTATAGCTTTAGATGAAACTTGAGAACTATATTGAATAGATAGAAGAAGAAAGGGCAGCCTTGTCTTGATTCTGATTTTAGAGGGATTGCTTTCACTTTCTGTCCACTTAGTTTGATGTTGGCTGTCAGCTTGCTGTATATTTAGGTATTTTCTCTGTATTTCTGATAAATATTACAAACCAGAAATATATAAAAAGGTAAACACACACATATACACACAACAACAACAACAGAAATAACAAACACTGCTTACTAATATCTTTCAGCATCAATTTTAGGACACAGGCAAACATAGTAAATGTGAAAACAATATACATTTTTCTGCATTCAATAAACTTAAAGCTAAGGAGATACATCAGCCCAGGGTTAAAAATTAGAAAAACAAGTTTTACTAAATGAGCCCATACAGAAAGATAATGAATACATATTTATATGTAACAAAATAAATTACACCAAAACTGATTCAAAAAAATAGAATAAAAATATCCACAAAGAGAATAAGGCAATTATAAATATCTATGCACCACACTTAATGGCATTTTGATTCATAAAAACACTACAAGTGCTGCTGTATATTAACAATAACATATTAATAGTAAGAGATATCAGTACCCCACTCTTACCAATTAATAGGTCATCTACTCTGAAACTAAGAAGAGCTGCACTGAAACTAACTGGTGTTATAAACCAAATGAACATAGAAACATTTCTAGAAAACTTTACACAAAGACAAAATAATATATCTTCCCTGTTCCTCATTAAACTTTCTCCAAAATTGACCACATTTCCGAAAACTAAGCAAGTCTTAGAAGATATAGTACTAATAAAATGGAAATTACACCCTGTGTCTTATCTCTTCATCACAGATTAAAGATGGATTATGACTTCAGAAAAAAAAGGAGTCTACAAACTCATTGAAGCAAACAACTTTCTACTGAATCTCAGGATGATGTCAATGGCATAGAAATAAATGAGAACTAAAAGTACAAAGAATTAATAAAAAATATTGTTCATTGAGAAAATGAACAATGCTGACAAACCTGTAGTCAAACTATCTAATAGGTAGAAAACATGCAAAACAGCAAATTACATACAGAAAGGGAGAAATAATAACAGACAATATAGAAATATAAAGAATCATAAGGATATGCTTTAAAACCTGTGCTTCACCAAATAAAAAAAAAAACCCTAACAAAATGTATATTTTCCTTGATAAATACCACTGATCATAGTTAAAACAATATCTAACAGGTAATTTCCACAAGCCTATTAAATTCTAGTGAAAGATAATCAGAAATGAAAAGACCCCCAGTCAATTACAGGTGGTTTTAGCAGAGAATTACACCAGACTTTAAAAGAATGAAACAAATAATCCTCAAATTGTTCCTAAAATAGAAACAGAAGAAATATATCCCACACTGATTTAAAATTCTACAGTTATCATGATACTTTAAGCATATAATGACCCTCAAATAAAACTATTACATACCAACTGTTCTTATTAATACAAATGTAATAATTCTCAATAAGATACTGGAACATTAAATTCAAAGATACATCCAAAGTAACATTCATTATAATGTAGTTGCCTTTTTCTCAGAGAAAGAGGGTTGATTTACTATATGTAAATTTATAAATAAAATTTATCATGCTAGATACAAAATTCACACTGTCCTCCCAATTGATTCAAAAAATATTTTTAAAATTGATTCCCATTTATAATAAAAGTTCATATATATATGTACATATATATATATATATAACATACAAAGCTTTTCTACTAAAATCAGGAACAAGACATGGTTTTTCACTCTAGACATAACTTATTCAGTTTAATATCAGATGTCTAAGCTAGATCAGTAATATTGCTAAAGGATATCAAAATGATACAATTTGAAAAAGAAATAAATTATATTTATTTCCAGATGATAAAATAGTTTACATGAGTGACCTGACAAATTTCATCAAGAGACTCTAAAGTCTATAATTTTCAACAAATAATCAGATTATATAATTAACTCACATAAATCAACAGCCTTCCTATATACAAATGACTAATGTTCTTGAAGCAATACTTTTCACATTAGCCTCAGAATAAAAAAACATAAATATTATAATCTTGGGGAAACTACCCAAAGAAGTGAAAACTGTTATAATAAAATCTTTAAGACACTGAGAAAGTAAATTAAAATCGTATCTGAATATTGATACCCTTTGCTTACTGAGCAGCACAAAAGAAAAAATCTATAGATTCAATACAATCTTTATTGTAATTCTCACACAACTCTTCACAGATTTTAAAAGTACTCCTTTAATAATTTCATTTTCAAGTTGTATAGAGAACTATCAAAGAAAGACCCAAACTTTTTCCACTATAACAGTCTTCCTTATTTTTTTTTAATTTGAGATTATAAACTCTCTGTGTGTCTGCCTTAAACTAATGCCCCATTTTAAGAAATCCTAAATGACTCATCAAATATGCTTCAATGATGTTTCAGATGATGTTCACATCAGCCCAAGGAGAGGGTTTCAGGAAAAATAAATACCAGGAGATAGAAGTTCCTGTTTCAAAACTCATCCAGGTGATTGTGGAAAAGAACAATGTATGGAAATTAACTAAAAGGCAAAGCTAGCTGTAATTAACTCTTAATAGAAACCCCCCCCCCCAGCCAGCCAGGTAGTAACTCTGGTCACCTGTAGCTCCAGACATGGCCAGTGGATGCAAAGCCACAGACACGGAGCTTTAAAAAAAAAAAATCATGCTGCAAAAGTGAAGCAAGAAATATTGCACAAATTCTATTTGAAAGTATAATGAAAACCTGCATCTAGATATTGGGGAAAAACAGAGAGAGAGAGAGAGAGAGAGAGAGAGAGAGAGAGAGAGAGAGAGAGAGAGAGAGAGAGAGAGAGAGAGAGAGAGAGAGAGAACAAACCACAGCCAATTTTCAGTCCACTTTCTTCCTGAGTTTTCAGACTTCAAGCATCTCTGTCCTTAACAGCAAAGGGAAGTGGCAGGGGAAGCTGAACTCCTACCTTCTTTTAATTTGTCCAGCTTTTTTAACTTCCTGGATAAACTTTACTACAGCTAGGATAAAAGGTGTGTGCCAACACTGCCTGGCTATATTAGGCTTTGCACTTGAAGAAACCCAGAAGGATCTCTGCCTCCAGAATGATGAGATTAAAATGTAGGATACCATGCCCTGTCTTTCATGGCTTGGTTCTGTGGGTGGCTCTTTCCTCTGATATTCCAGACTATTTTCATATACAATATCTTACCAGAGTCAAAGGCCTATCTTTCACTTAAAATACATATTATAGTCATACTAAAATTTATTTGATGCTACCTATGTATGGTCTATGCAAAAGAGTTCTCTTTTAGACTTTTTTCTTTATTATACTATCCTCCAAATTTCTAAACAGTCTTGAAGTTATTTTGCCTACAAAATTAATTGACACTTTGTGGATTGCATATGTATACTGTTAATTCCATATGGACATACACAAAAAGCTAGAATTATAATGAATGAATATAGAAATATATTTAAATAATATAGATGTTTAATTTTATGTATATGTGTAATTCCTATGTTATACACTATGCAGTTTCAGGAAAAATATTTTATTACTTTAAAAATAATATATATTTACATATTTTAAAATGAAATAGTATGGGATCAATTTCACTTTTGAACTCTAGAATCAAGTTATTCTTCGATATTCAACCATTTTTATATGTATTTTTCTCAAATTTATAACTTCTTTTTCTTTGATTATTATTGCTATACACATAAATATGTGTATAAGCAAACAAATTACATGAATACCTATAGACATAATTAAATGGAGTCCAGAAAGTTTAATATAATCTCTTTCTTAGAAAAAATATATTGCAAGCATATAGTGACTGCTGGTAAGGAGGTTATGTTCTCACTTAGGGATTATCCCTTTATTGCTTATGCTGCAGAAAGGCAGCCAGTCTTAAAATTCTATGTTCTCAAAGAAAAAACAGGTTCATTAACACATTTTGAGATTTGGCTATCTTGATGCTTATGTGTATCCAAATGGTTCTTTTTCAGAAAAAGACCTTGACTCAGTGACCTAGTTTTTATATAGTTAATAGATTTCACAGGTCACAGCTTTTCTCATTCTTAAGCTTATATAGTTTGCTTCTTTGGTAGTTAGCTTTCCCAAATTAGTTGTGCATTAAATGCCTGCATATAAATACCAACTTCAATGAGTTGTAGATGTTTCAGGCTAAAATTTGAGATTAGAGTTTTTACTAAGCTTTACACTACAAATAACCTACTTTTTAAATCTTTCTGTTAAGAATCTTTCTTTCACAATATTAATGTAATACTCGTTGGGAGGATTAGTGGAGAAATACTATCAGCACATAATACATAAAATATGTAAAAACATTAATCCTTGTATTAAAGAACTACATAATAGCTATAGTACATATACAATTTTTTCTGCTTTAGGGGTTTAAATCCAATAAATCTAGGACCAATAATAAATAAATTTTAAATTCATACAGTATGACAAATTTTAATATTTTATTTGTAACTACTATAAATACAAGGCAGTGACCTGTTTGACTGTGAAATAGTTTTCTATTTAATGTTTGCAAAATTGTGGAAGAAATTATATAATCAAGTTATAAGTTTATTCAGAAGACAAACAACAAAGGATGACACTGAGCTTTCCACTGAATTTCTTCTTTGCTCTCTCATTTCACTGAAACAATTTAGTTCACTGAGTGTCATCAAATAAAACAGAGCTTGAAAATCAGAGCAATTACAATAGGAAAGTGTTGAGACAATTTAAATATGTCCTTAAGTGAGATTCTGGTCCTGATGTCACATTGTATGTCAAGTTAATGTTTCAATTTCAGCATCTGTGCATCAGAAAATAAAATGAAGAAACCAGTGTCCTTCCCATAGTAATGAGTTCAACTTTTGACAATCACAGCACTTTATCTGTGTGAATCTGAAGGGAATTTAGCAATAATTTTTGAAGTTCGGAACCACCTGGAGATTAATCACTTGGGTTTGAAGTGACTGCTAGATTTTTTAAAACAACAGTTTCCACTTAAAATTTTCTCTCTAGCATCATGATTAGCCCTGGAAACTCAGTTCTATTTCAGTTCTCCACATGGTCTCCTAATAAACCAGTTCCTTGTATGTGCCTAAGTTTAAGTGTGTGTGTACAATAAACAGTAAATTGCTCTGAGCAGCTGTGAACAGGTGGTAAAAAATTCAAAAGATGGGGCTATTGGGACCTTAGAATTTAATGGAACTTCAATGACAATAGAAATTTAAATTATGTAGGAAAACAAAGTAGAATATTCAGCCTCTTTCCTCATCTCAGAATTGATTGGAATTATTAAAATCGTTTAGAGGTACTGATTTTTCATTATTGTAATGTTTTCTTTTGTGTAATACACTTGTTTAGATTTCCAAATCTTTACCTGCTGTTTCTATTTTTCTAATAGATTGCATTGTGGAAGGAATTATTTGACCAATTACTTGAATATTACTTCTAAGTCTTAGAAATTATTACCTTAATGTATCATATAAATGAGCCATAATTTTTATATTATAATAGATAATCTTTATACGTATTACAGAATGTATGAGAATATTTGATGGTAAGTTAATTTATTCTATTCTTAACTATAATTATACAACAAATACCTTGGGGCTTGAGAGATGGCTCAGAGGTTAAGAACACTGATTTTTCTTCCAGAGGCCCTGAGTTCAATTCACAGCAACCACATGGTGGCTCACAACCATCTATGGTGACATCTGGTACCCTCTTCTGTATACTGTATACATGAAAAGTAAATCTTGGAAAAAACCCAAATATCTCTTTTTTCATAAATATAATTGAATATACAATCAGATATAAAAATGCAAAGAATTAATTTCACATTTGTATTTGATGTATTAGAACAAGAAGATTCATTCTAGATAATTATAATCAAGGCAAGATCAGTGTGAATCAGATATTCCAGGCTATAACATCAAAAGTCTCAGGTTTGATTTCCTTGTCTTATATAATAAAATAGAAAAAAATCCAAAGGAAGAATCTCCTGTATACTCTCAAAAACTGAAAACTTTTATTGCCTATATCCTCAAAAGGGCTGGATTTTCACAGCATTGTGTGATTTAATCTGCAAGGAAGGTGACATTTCAAGAAGGGCATAAATATAAATTTGTTCAAACAATTTTTCTCACCAGGAATCACCACATCATTTTCATAACTTTGGAAAAGTTGTATCATGATCTAATTTCTCCATTATTGGCCATGTTTGTAAATTGCAAACAAAAATTTTATATAACTAATTTGTATATTTTTGAAACTAACAGATAGAATTAGAAATATTAGTCATGAGAGATATCATCTAGGTTGTTTCCAGGTTCTGGCTATTTTGATTAATGCTTATATGAACATAGTTGAGCTAATGCCTTTGGAGTGTGAATGTGCATCTTTAGGGGATATTACCAATAGTGGTATTGCTGGGTCATTGTGAGGATTGATTCCCAGTTTTCTGAGAAATCGCCACACTGCATTCCAGAGTGGCTGAACCAGCTTACACTCTCACCAACAATGGATGGGTGTTCCTCCTGCTCCACAACCTCTCCAGCATAAGATGTCATCTGTGTCTTTTATCTTAGTCAATCTGACAGGTGGCAGGTGGTATCTCACAGTTGTTTTGATTTGCATTTCTGTATGGCGAAAGATGTTGAGTACTTTTTCAAGTTCGTTTCACCCATTTGTAATTCTTACCTTGATTTAAGCACAAAAGCACTAAGGAAAACTGAAGAAGAACATTGAAAAAACAAATTAATTTATTAATTATTAAACTAATTGAACTAAACTACATATAAGAACAAGTATTTATGTATTGGTGTTTGGGATAATCTGTGTTAGTATATTTGTTGTTATAGATTTTCTTCTAATTACCAAGAATTGTGTAATTTTCTAGTACCTGTCCTGGTTTTCATCTTGTTGAGTAGGTCTCATGTACAAGCAGAAAGCTGTCAACACCAAGATGAATGTCACAACTGCACCTTATGATTATCATGATATGCTGGCTATTGAGGTAGTTCATAAAGTCATGGCTGGGTATGAGAAAAACCTCAGTCTTACAGAAAGAACTGTGGAAAATGAAGAAAGTTTGGATCAGAAAATATGGCCTTTCCCAGTGAAGATCACACCGATTTTTTATCCAATGTCAGTTGAATCAGTCCTGGAAGCACACTTATAAGTAACTGTGTATGGACTCAGAGGAGAGGTAAAAGTGGAGGAATAAATAAATATAATTATAAGCTTGAAAATAAAACTATAAATAAAAATAATCAGATAAGCTAGACAGAGAAAAATAAATACCACATACTGTTACATACACTGAAATCAATAAAAAGTCTGCATTATAGAATTGGGGACATGGTTCCTTTCTGTATGAGGTTTCTGGTCTGATTCCATGACCCAGAAACACAGACCTGCAGTCCTGCAGACACACACAAACACTTACATTAATTTTATGCTGATAGATCTAGGCAAATAAATCTTTAACTCTTTACCTTTAAACTATCCCAAATTTCTTGTCTGGTTCACCCATGTAGCTGCATAGCTTTTCTTAGGGCAGTATTTCAGCTTCTTTCCTCTGCTTTTGCTGGCTACTCATCTGACTCTCTCTAGCATCTCTGCTCTGTTCTTCCTGTTTCCAGAGTTTTCTTAGTCTGGTAGCTCCTCCCACACTTGCCATAGAATTTCATTGTATTAAACAAATTAATGTAAAAAAATTGTATGCATATATACATTTAGGATGAATATGTATTAGAACATCAATAGAAGCAAATTGAATATATGAGTATATATATATATATATATATATATATATATATATATATCAGTAGAATACTTGTGTGGCATACTTAAAGTCCAAAATTTAATGTTGATCTTATAAAGCAGTAGAAATGTAGTAAAATATATGTACCAATTAAACATCACTCTTTTGTGAAATAATGGTAAGTAAATGTTATATGTGTTTAGGGCTTATAAAATGACATTTTGATATAAATATTTACAATGATATAATTATCTCAAAAATTTTATCTAGTCTTTCTTGCATTGCAGATGGTTACCATATATATATATATAAAATATATATATATATATATATATTTCTTTTGGTGTTGAAAATGTTTATGACATGTCTTCTGAGCACAACTACAGTATTATTCAAAACTGGTTAGTATGCTCAACTTGCATAAAATTTTATTTACTAAAGTATTAGTGTACTAATATTGACAATGAAATTTTATGAGTTAAAAGTATAGACAATTGATAAATTGCTATTTAGCTTACACTGAAATGAATACTAAGGAAATGTATGGTAACAGACATTTATCATACAATACAGTGTAATAATAACCTGGTTGTTCATACTGACTCTACACTGGATGTTAGAGATTATTAACTTAGCAGTTTTGATTTTTTATTTTGACCCATTTCTCCCCATTTCCTTTATTCACCCACCACTGGTAACAAACATGACCAATGATTTTAATTTATTTAGATTCTACATATAACTGATCTTATGTAATTATTTTTATTTCTTCCACATACTTTATGTGCACAGAATTAATATCAATAATTCCTTTAATGCCAATATTACATCTAAATTATAAATTTATTTATATATAAATAATATATTGTGATATATTATATAAATATATATTCATATATAATATATAAATTTCTTCAAAATTTACAAGGATACTTCAACAAGAAGTAACTTATTGTGCCTTACCTAGTAAATATTCTTCAAGAACTTACATTGTAAACGTTTTTAAGATTTGAATTCACAATGTTTTTTTTAAAAAAAGAAAATGTGATAAGAATATGGATTCATCACATGGTTTAATAATTTTTAATTTTTTTACTGAAGTGACTATTTTCTTTTCTTCAGTGCTGATATTAATTTTGAATATTCTTTGCCTATACTAATATAGATGTATTTCTTGCTTTTTAATTTTAATTCATAGTCCTAGAAGTCAATATTTATTTAAATTAAAACTGTTTTCTAGTTCTTTAGTTTTCTTGTGATAAAATTAAAATCTAGATGTTTGATGACAGCAGTATTTGTCTTTTTCGTCATTTATTTTTGGTGTTTATTGAAAAGGTATTTTTCCTTTTCCTGTTTTTTATCTTCTCTACATTTCTTTAACTCCTTCTTCCCCAGAAAGGGCAGGAGATTCCAAGATAACAATATAATTTAGTTCCGCATCCACTTCAAGCAGATCCACTTTCCTCACCCCCATATCAAGACTGGGTCAGGTGTTCCTCTGGAGGGAGTGGATCCAAGGTTCCAGTCCAAGATATTTTATATCCCCAAATGTTCAGTGGATATGTTTTGCAGCTTGGACATGCTTTCCTTTTTGTTTCTTTTTTTGTTTAGAGTTCACTCAATGAGTACATTATCATTCTGGGTTTGTGATACCTCACTCAGGAGGATATTCTCCAAATCTATCCATTTGCCTGCCAATTTGAGGATATTGTTTTTTCTTACCGCTATGTAGTACTCTATTGTGTAAATGGCCCACAGTTTGTTAATCCATTATTCAGTTGAGGGGCACCTAGACTGTTTACAGGTTCTTGCTATTACAAATAATGCTGCTATGAACATAGTTGAGCTAATGCCTTTGGAGTGTGACTGTGCATCTTTAGGGTATACACCCAGAAGTGGTATTGCTGGATCTTTGAGGAGATTGATACCCGGTTATCTGAGAAACCACCCTACTGCACTCCAGAGTGGCTCAAGAATCTTACACTCTCACCAACAATGGAGGAAAGTTCCCCTTGCTCCTTAACCTCTCCAGCATAGGCTGTTTTCTGTGTCTTTTATCTTAACCAATCTGACAGGTGTTAGGTGGTATCTCAAAGTTGTTTTGATTTGCATTTCTTTGATGGCTAAAGATGAAGAGCACTTTTTCAGGTGCCTTTCAGCCATTTGTAGTTCCTCTGCTGAGAATTCCTTTTTTAGATCTGAACCCCATTTTTTGATAGGGTTATTCAAGGTTTTGGGATCTAAATTCTTGAGCTCTTTATATACCTTAGAGATCAGTCCTCTATCACTTGTAGGGTTGGTGAAAATCCCCTTGCTCTGCATCCTCTCCAGCATAGGCTGTTTTCTGTGTCTTTTATCTTAGCCAATCTGACAGGTGTTAGGTGGTATCTCAAAGTTGTTTTGATTTTAATTTCTCTAATTTCTAAAGATGTTAATCACCTTTTCAAGTGCCTTTCAGCCATTTGTATTTCTTCTGCTGACAATTCCCTTTTTAATTCTGAACTCCATTTTTTAATTAGGTTATATAAGGCTTTGGGCTTTAGTTTCTTGAGTTCTAAGACACAGTCACAAGAAAAAGAGAATCCTTTTTCTTCTTTTCTGATTTGGGAACTTTTTATATCTTTCTACTTTCTTATTTTTTTATTTGAATATTGTGTGGAAAGATAATAGTTGTTATGACTTTTGAGACTAGGCTCCACAGCATTGCATTTTGATCAGTAGTGGTTTTTTGCAGTGTTCTTTCTCAGCTGAAAAGAAAATTTCAATGGTGGGAGGAGGGCCTATACTTTTCTCTGGGTAAAAAGACAAGATGGTATGTAGATGGGTGCACTCCTACCATGTAACTCATGTAACTAAGACTCAGTATCATTGCAGAAAGTTCGGAAGAAACAGAAGAACAGTGAGCTTCCTATGAAATACTATCTCCTAGAAATTTCATAAGCTATTTCTGTAAAGTCTAATCAACGTAGTTACCCAAACATGATTTTTAAAATGATAACAGGAATAGAAATGCTGAAGTGGACATGGGAAAGCACTTAAACCTCAACCTTATTCAAGGAATTTTAGGAAGCTAGGGAATGGTATAAGGAGGAAAGTTTCTGTCCCAGGATAAAAGACTTCAACTTAAACCCAGCCACTTTGAACTTGATAGAAAAGAAAGTGGGAAATACTGTTCTACGAATTGGCACAGGTGACCACTTCCTAAATATAACACCAGTGGCACAGACACTAAGACCAACAATCAATAAGTGGGATCTCCTGAAGCAAGGAAGCTTCTGCAAAGCCAAGGACACTGTCAATGGGACAAAACGCCAGCCTACAGAATGGGAAAAGATTTTCACCAACCCTACAAGTGATAGAGGACTGATCTATAAGATATATAAAGAGCTCAAGAATCTAGAGCCCAAAACCTTGAATAACCCTATCAAAAAATGGGGTACAGATCTAAAAAGGGAATTCTCAGCAGTGGAACTACGAATGGCTGAAAGGCACCTGAAAAAGTGCTCTTCATCTTTAGCCATCAGAGAAATGCAAATCAAAACAACTTTAACACCTAACACCTGTTAGATTGGTTAAGATAAAAGGCACAGATGACAGCCTATGCTGGAGAGGATGCAGAGCAAGGGGAACACTCCTCCATTGTTGGTGGGAGTGTAAGCTTTTTCAGCCACTTTGGAATGCAATATGGTGGTTTCTCAGAAAATTGAGAATCAATCTCCCCAAGGACCCAACAATACCACTTCTGGATGTATACCCTAAAGAGGCACATTCACACTCCAAAGGTATTAGCTCAACTATGTTCATAACAGCATTATTTGTAATAGCAAGAACCTCGAAACAACCTAGATGTCCCTCAACTGAAGAATGGATTAACAAACTGTGGCACATCTACACAATGAAATACTACTCAGCGGTAAGAAAAAAATGATATCCTAAAATTCGCAGGTAAATGGATGGATTTCGAGAAAATCCTCCTGAGCGAGGTATCACAGACTCAGAAAGATAAGCAGGGGATGTACACACTCATTAGTGGTCTCTAAACAAACAAATAAGAAAAAAAGCCAAGCATGCCCAAGCTGCAAACCACAACCACTGATCAGCTTGGGATCAGAAACACCCTGGACTGACCCTTTGGATCCCACTCCAACTATAGGAACACCTGACTCACTCTTGAGGGAGGGGCGACAAAACTGGATTTGCCAGGAGTGGAGGCTGATCTAAGCATTATTGGGTCAGTGGGACCATAGGACTGTCTGCTCCCTGCCCAAGGAGGGGATGGGGAGTTGTGGAGAAGAAAAAATGACCTGATGTGGTGAGAGGGGGAAGGGACCTTGAATAAGGATATACAGGGATGAAAAAAAATTTCAGAGTGAAAGCTGAGCACAAAGTAAATATCTGTGTAGCAATCTTATTTGCATTATCACCCTTGATAAGTCATGCTTATGATTTTTATCTTCTTTATATTTATTGTTAACTTATCAGCATTTTAAATTCATTATACTGTTTTTCTTGATAAATACAAAATAAATAAAGAAGAAAAAAAAAGATTCTGTCCCAGGAACAGCACAACAGTTGGCTATAGAAAAGTACATGGCTAGTCCTGAAAATATTATGCATACAGATGACACTATATGGACTAGGCATGTTGTACATATATATTTACAAATATGCACACACCACCACCAATAATAAAAACAACAAAAACATGAAAAAAATTAAAGAAAAAAAGGACATGTAATTGAAGGAAACAAAAACAGTTAATGGGAAAGGAGAGTTTGGATGGAAGAGAAAGAAGAAAAAAATTGGTATTTACATTGTAGTCTCAAAACTATTCTTAAAAAATAAGGACACTCTCTATTGCCTTGCTGTTGATATGAATTCAATATATATACATATATGTACATATATATGTATCTATATATCACTATAGATGATAGTAACGGTAAACTAGAAATATCTTTAATATCTTTAGGTATTTTTTTAATGTGCCCGCAATATAATATATTGAAATTATCAAAAACAAAAGAAATAAAATACATGAGGGAAAAATACTAGCTTAGAAAGGCAACAATATCGGAATAACATCAACTCTCTTAGTAGCAACCCTAAAATTCAGGGGAGCATTGTATGATATTTCTACCTATAAAAATTGGACTGCTATAATTTATCAATCAATTTTGTTAAAGTTTTTATCAAAAACTCTTGTTGCATTTTTGTCAATTGCTTTTTCTAAATTTATTGAAGTAATTGTATAAGTTCTGTCCATCACATCAAGTTTATGAATTGCCCCATGTGTGCAATGTGCATTCAGAATAAAAATAATCATGTTGAGTTATCTTTTCATTTAATATTTTATACAGATTGCGTGTATTTCGGTAGAGTAATTTCTTATATGTGTTCATAAACAATATGAGAATATTATTCATTTCTATTTTAGTGTCCTTATATAGGGAACTGAACCTAATGTCTCTAAACTTGTTTGATAATTTCTAATATATTTGGAAATACTTGAGGACTGGTGGTCTTTCTTCTCTTGAAATTTAGCTTTATTCTCATAGAATACACATGCTAATGAAATTTCCTCCTGTAAGATTACATTTCAGGTCAATCTTGTTTATCACTCATCTGTTCAAACTGTCAAATTTTCATGATTAATATCCTTATATGTTACTTGTTTCTTCATGATCTACCTCTGTGCTCTGGGTGTTCACATGTGGGAAATAGTAGTTCATCTTGTATTTGAGTGTGATTTTTATTTTTATAATATTCATTTATCATCTCTAGTTTATTGTTAGTTGTATTTATTTGAAGTATCTTTTTCTTCAGTCTACTTTCCCATTTATTTAATATTTTCAAAGATCCATAGTTTTTTCCGTTAGTATTTTATTTACATGTTTCAGTTATTTATTATCTGATGGGTAAAGTGATAAATATCATATCTGCTTGTCAAGAGAAGAAGAAAAGATTGGCATTTAGAAGATAGAGATCTGCCTGTTTCTGCCTCCAGATTATTAACAAACCATACCTGGCACTTAATTGATTCCATTACTATATAATAATCCTATTTATCATATATAAATCATTTGTCACTTATTTTTAATTATGTACAAATATAGCCACTTCTGATATACATTGCAGTATACTTCTCAAGTCCTCAACATTTATTGAATGTTAAGCAATTGTTAAGGAAATCAATAGGGAATCTCACACTGGGTTATATGGATAACTATAAAATGGATTCTATGTTTTAGCTTTCTGTTCCTTTTATACATTCAGATACCCAATGTGCTTTGCCTATTTATTTTGATCTATATTGAAATTATTATTGTTTTCAGTTACTATTTATTCTATTGATTTTTAAAACCTTTATTCATTCTCAGTTGCTGTGATCCTTCTGATGGTTCACGCGTAAATGCTTGATTTCATTTCAGAGTCCTTCAGTCTTTTATATCTGTTACTTCAGTTTGTGATACTGATTTCATAAAATCTATTATAATTAAAATATCTCATGTTAAGCTAGCAAAAACATGCTGGAGAGGTTGTAGAGCAAGGGGAACACTCCTCCATTGTTGGTGGGAGTGTAACCTTATTATGCCACTCTGGAATGTAGTATGGCAATTTCGAAGAAAACTGGGAATCAGTCTTCCCAAGAATCCAGCAATACTAAATCTGAATGTATACCCTAAAGAGGCACAGTCTCACTCCAAGGGCATTAGCTCAACTATATTCACAGCAGCATTATTCATAATAGCAAGAAACTGGAATCAACCTAGATGCCCCTCACCTGAAGAATGGATTAACAAACTGTGGTACATTTTTACAATGGAGTACTACTCAGCAGTAAGAAAAATGATATCCTAAAATTTGCAGGCAAATGGATGGATTTGGAGAATATCCTCCTGGGCAAACCCAGAAAGATAAGCAGGGGATATACTCACATATTAGTGGACTCTAAACAATAAAAGCAAAAAGCTAAGCATATCCAAGCTGCAAACCACATCAACTGAACAACTTGGGATCTGATACACCTTGGACTGGCACTTTGGATCCCACTCCCTCTAGATGAACACCAGACTCATCTTGATGTTAGAGGAAAAAATCTGATCTGACAGGAGTAGAGGCTGAATTGGGCAATATTGGGACCTTGGGACCTCCTGCCCTTGCTGGGGAGGAGATGTGGAGATGTGGAGAAGAGAGAGTGACTTGATTGTGTGGGAGGGGGAAGGGACCTTGAATAGGTATATACACAGATAAAAAATGTGACTTTATTCATAATAAAAATAAAATAAAATGACCTACTCTATTAGAAGGCAAAAAATTATATGATATATTTTACATACAATTTTTAATTGTGTGTCACTTATTTATGTCTATGGGAGCTTACTCAATGAAGTAGTTTCTAAGACAGTGACTGGGAGGGGTGGGAGAGTGAAGGGAATTTGAACAAGAGATACATGGATAAAAACTGAAACTTCATTCAAAAATAAATAAATTTACGTAATTTTTTCTCTTAGCAGTGGTTTCATTGTTTCTCATAATTTTGAGTATGTTATGGATTCACTTTCATTGTATTCTATGATGTCTTTGATTTCTGCCTTAGCTTCTTCTTGACCCAGAAGTGGTTCAGTTGAGAGATGTTCAATTTCCATGAATTTGTATGTGTTCTATGATTTTTATTTGTGTTGACCTCTAACATTAGACCATGGTGATCTGATATGATGCAAGGAGTTATTCCAAATTTTTGTATCTATGAACATTTGCCTTACGACCAAGTATGTGGTCAATTTTAGAGAGAGTTCCATAGGATGCCGAGAAATTTTATATTTGTATTTGTGTGGAAAGTTCTATACATATCTATTAAATCTATTTGGGTCACAATATCTATTACATCTCTTATGTCTTTGTTGATTTTCTGTCTTTTAGGTCTATTCATTGGAGAGAGTGGGGTATTAAAATAACCCACTATTATTGTGTGAGGCTTGAGGAGAGATTTAAGCTTTAGTAGTGTGGTTTTGTGTTTTATTTATTTATTTTTTAAATATGTAGGTGCTCCCATACCCCTAAATGCTGCAGAGGGAATTTGCACAGCTACCCACCTCCATCTCTAACTGAGAGAACAGATAAAAATGGGGATCCCTGAAGGACAGACTCAGACCCCAACCAAAAGTGAAGAGGGTTCACCAGGCCCAAGCACCTGTATCCCAGCCAGGGAGGGAGAGTTGAGCTCACATCAGTTTTGGTTCTGCTTCTGGGACCGGGTGCTGTCTGCAGAGTAAAGCCCAGTGTGCTCTGTAGCAGGCACAGATAAAGTCTGCCTGTCACCACACACCCAGGTGCTACTGAGAGAATTTGCATGGCTACCCACCTCCACCTCCAACTGAGAGAACAGATAACAATGGGAGTGCCTGAAGGACAGACTCAGACCCTGTACAGAGAGGTGACAGGAGGCACATAAGCCTGAGTGCCACAACTGACCAGGAGCCGCCTAATTGTGAACCACTGAAGCCATCGGCAAATGTCAGTGTGAAAACATACATAATAACACAAAGAACAACAAAGTAACTCAAGAAGAAAGTGGCAATCTTACAAACACAAGACCTGAACTGAGCAATGAAGAGGAAACAGAAGGAAGCAACACCAAAGATTCCTTTTTAATGATCATTGAAGCTCTCAAAGAAGATAGGAAAAATAGCCTTAAAGAAATAGAAGAAAATACAAACAAAAAATTGGAAGAGAGGAACAAATCTATGAAAGAAACATACCAGGAACTAAAAGCTGAAATAGAAGCAATAAAAAAGGCACAAAATGAGGCAAAGATGGAAATAGAAAATCTGAAGAAAAAAACTGGAACCACAGATACAAGCATAACAAACAGAGTTCAACAGATGGAAGATAGAATCTCTGAAGTGGAAGACTCAGTAGTTCAAATAGATATATCGGTCAAAGAAAATAGTAAAACTAAAAAAGCCATAACTCAAAATGTTCAGGAAATCTGGGACACCATGAAAAGACCTAATTTGAGAATAATAGGAATAGAAGAAGGAGAATACCAGCTCAAACACACAGATAATCTTTTCATTAAAATCATAGAAGAAAACTTCCCTAACCTGAAGAAGGAAATGCCTATAAAGATACAAGAAGCTTACAGAAAACAAAATAGATATGACCCCAAAGAAAAGTCAGTGCGCCCCATTATAATCAAGCCACAAAACATACAGAACAAAGAAAAAAATTTAAAAGCTGCAAAAGGAAAGGGCCAAATCACATATAAAGGCAGACCCATCAGAATAACATCTGACTACTCAATGGAAACGATGAAAGCTAGAAGGGCTTGGTCAGAAGTCATACAGAAGTTAAAACAGCATGGCTGCCAAACTAGAATACTATACCCTGCAAAATTATCAATCACCATAGATGGAGTAAACAAGGTATTTCAGGACAAAGTCAGACTGAAAGAATATCTATCTACCAATCCAGCACTACAGAGAGTATTAGAGGGAAAACTCCAACCTAAGGACCCCAGATAAAGCCACGAAATCACAAACAATCAATAAGTCCACAGAAGAATACCCCAGAGAGGAAATACAAACAAGCTACCACCAAAAATGGCAGGAAATATGAATCAATGGTCACTAATTTCCCTTAATATCAATGGTCTCAATTCTCCTATAAAACCTCACACATTAACAAGATGAATAAAACAACAGAAGCCATCCTTCTGTTGCCTACAACAAACACACCTCAACCACAAAGACAGACACAGGCTTAGAATAAAAGGTTGGGAAAAGATTTTCCAGTCAAATGGTCCTAAGAAACAAGTAGGGGTTGCAATCCTAATATCTAACAAAGTAGACTTTAAGCTAAAAGCAATTAAAAGGGACCAAGATGGTCATACTTATTCATCACAGGAAATATTGGTCAAGAGGAGATTTCAATCTTGAATATTTATGCCCCTAATATAAGGGCACTTACTTATGTAAAAGAAACACTGCTAAAGCTCAAATCCCACATCAATTCTTACACCCTAATAGTGGGAGACTTCAATACCCCACTTTCGACCCTGGATAGATCAACCAGACAGAGTCTCAACAGAGAAATAAGGAGTCTGAAAGAGGTTATGATGCAAATGGATTTAATAGATACCTACAGAAGCTTCCATCCAAACACAAAGGAATATCCATATTTCTCAGCTCCTCATGGAACTTTCTCCAAAATTGACCACATAATTGGTCGTAAAGCAAACATCAACAGATACAAAAAAAGGGAAATAATCCCTTGTAACATATCAGACCACAAGGGCCAAAAGTTAGAGTTCAACAACATCAAAACCCAAAGAAAGCCTACCAACTCATGGAAAGTAAATATCACTCAGATGAACCATCTATGGGTCAAGGAAGAAATTAAGAAAGAAATCAAAGTCTTCCTAGAATTTAATGAAAATGACTCCACAACGTATCCAAACTTGTGGGACAAAATGAAGCAGTCTTAAGATGAAAATTCGTAGTGCTAGATGTCTATATGAAAAACCTAGAGAAATCCCACACTAGAGACATAGCAGCTCAGCTGAAAGCCTTAGAACAATTAGAAGCAAATTCACCTAGAAAGAGAAGATAGAAGGAAATAATCAATCTTAGAGCTGAAATCAATACAATTGAAACAAAAAGAACAACACAAAGAATCAACA
The DNA here is from genome assembly GCA_004025045.1 of Sigmodon hispidus. NCBI lineage: Eukaryota > Metazoa > Chordata > Mammalia > Rodentia > Cricetidae > Sigmodon > Sigmodon hispidus. The sequence continues at coordinate 54,093 of PVIH01010799.1, forward strand.
AATCTAAGAGTTGGTTCTTTGAGAAAGTTAACAAGATAGATAAACCCTTAGCCAACCTAATCAAAAAACAGAGAGAGAGAGAGTTCAAATCAACAAAATCAGAATTGAATAGGGGGATATAACAACAGAACCCCAGGAAATACAGAGAATTATAAGATCATATTTTGAAAATCTGTATTCCACAAAAATGGAAAACCTAGAAGAAATGGACAGCTTTCTGGACAGGTACCATCTACCAAAATTAAATGAAGATCAGATTAATTACCTAAACAGGCCTATGACCCTTAAGGAAATTGAAGCTGTCATTAAAAACCTCCCCCCCCAAAAAAAAGCCCTGGTCCAGATAGTTTTAGTGCCGAATTCTACCAGACATTCAAAGAAAAATTACTACCATTACTAATCAAACTATTTCACACAGTAGAAACTGAAGGAATATTGTCAAATTCCCTTTATGAGGCCACAGTTACCCTAATACTCAAGCCACTCAAAGACACAACAAAGAAGGAGAATTACAGACCAATTTCCCTCCTGAATATTGATGCGAAAATTCTCAGCAAAATTTTGACAAACCATATACAACAATGCATAAAAGATGTCATCCACCACAACGAAGCAGGCTTCATCCCAGAAATGCAGGGCTGGTTTAACATATGAAAAACTGTAAATGTTATCCATTATATACACAAACTAAAGGAACAGAAGCACATGATCATGTCCTTAGATATGGAAAAAGCCTTTGAAAAAATCCAACACACCTTTATGATTAAAGCCCTGGAGAGATCAGGAATACAGGGAGAATACCTAAATATAATAAAGGTGATTTACAAGAAGCCAACAGCCAGTATCAAACTTAATGGAGAAAAACTCAAAGCAATCCCACTAAAATCAGGAACC